>JAULKK010000011.1:4140174-4156028 GCA_032355705.1 Rubia peregrina
TTATTCTTGTGATCATTTTCATGATAGTAGTTGTTAGTTGAAAACCCCCCAAATGCTTGATTTATCAACATTGGTTATTCCTAACATGTGATCGGGCAGATTACCAGATCACGGTTGTGTATAGTTGATTATTAGATTCCTAACATCTCTGTTGATTACCCAGGTACTTTCCACTATCTATAATTCTTAGTAGTGTAGTAGTAGGAATGAGAGAACCATATAAATTTGTATCTTTGATCCCTAATAGTCATCCTCTCGATTATTAGTTGGCGGATCTCCTGAATTTTTTTTGATTGATTTAGCAACGCCAGAAGGGGTGGGTCATCTATCAACAACAACATTGGTCAGGCCTTAGTGAAGCCACCTCTCTTTGCCTCATGGAATGGCCAGAAATTATTTTGGTAGGAGAGGGAGTTCGGCTGGACAGGAAGATTTGTATGGTGTTGGTGTATCGAATGTTTTACAGAGACTCATTTAAGAGTTGATCTATATGAATGCTCTACCATTAGGTGGCCACACCTACGAGCCAACAATTGGCAATTTGATGTTGTTTTATTGTCAGATAGAGAGGATCCCAATTTACCAGGGATATACGATTGTAACCTATACGTTAAAAGTAATAGAAACTGGGAAGAATGATTTGCCACATGGTGAACTTATTACTGCTTTGCTAAAGCAGTTCGGTGACAAACCAGTGGATAGACCTTTGTGGTTAGACTATTAGACATGAGATAGTTTATGCAAAAGCAGTTGAATATGGGCGATGAGGGAAAATGGCAACACAAGGAAATCTCTGGCGCATCTGCCAAAGCAGCAAAAGGGTAAGGGATGCAGAGTTAGACTGGGTCGAGTTATCTTCATTTTGTGAGTGTGGTTGATTTTCATTGCATGTATAGTTTGTAACTCAATTTTCCTTGAAATTAATCGACATGTGATTGTTTTATAAATTTATCTAGATGGCCGAGGTGGTTGGAAGAGTACCGTCAGTAGGTACCCTGCATACATTCAAGGTGACATTAGTAAAGCTCCTATGTAATTGGCCTGAGTTTGAGCCAGACAAGCTAAAGTCATTTATGCCTCAAGTTTGCAGATGGTGTTTAATGATGACAAGCCAATGTCAAACTTTGCGCCAAGGTTTTTCAAGAGTGAGCCAGACACTAAAGATAATGAAGATCCAATTTAGAATGAAGGAGGACGGGTTGCTTGGGGAGAAGCCTTTGGAGCGGAGACCGCTATGCATGAGGCTATTAATGCCACTGATGATGCAAATGCTAATGAAGATTTCAGTGAAAATACCGTCCGGAAGGGTGAGCGACCCTGAATTTTTAGAAATGTTTTGTGATTCATAAATATTGACTATCATTTAGTTGATGGTTTGAATATGAGACTATGTCCAATTAGACTATTTCTTACTTTTGTTTCATGTACTATTATTTAGTAATTATGTTTTTGCATTGAAGATTTAAGTACTTCATTAACTAATTAGTTTTGGTTCTTGTGTTTTGGGATTAATTATATCATTACAATGCCAATATGGTAGCTTTGTCCATAAATGTGTCTTTGATAATAACCCCATTTTTTCCCGATGCACTTTCGAGTCAGAAGGATCATTGGGTCTTTGATATTCTAGACAGGGCCAGGTTTTGGACTCGTAAAAAAATCATGCTCATTGAATTCCAAGAAGTTTCTAAGCTTTTGATTTCTGCTCCTCTTTCCGTCACTAAGCTGGTAATGACGAGCTAAAATCCAACTTGTTTTTTCAGGATTTCAGTTGCTTTTGAGCTCAGAAGCAAGTTTCTGAAATTAGCCCCATTTTCCGGACATAAGCTAGTTTTAGACATTTTTTTCTTGTTTTAAGCATTTTTCATCTTCAAATTCGTAAACCTTAATTCAGCCCTTTATAAAATTTAGGTGAATAGGTTTTGGACTTGTAACATTGAAATCGGCTCATATTTAGAAGGAGCCGAACAAGTTCCAAACTCGGAAAAAGCTTGGGTTTTTTCTGCTCTTGTCCATACGAGGTACGATGCTTTACGTCAAAGTGGGAAATTGCTAGATTGCTACATAATTGTTTTAGATTTTTATCATAGAATAGGTTTAGCTGATCATGTGCTTAAGTTTGATGGCCAACATGTCCTTAGGTTATAGAAATTAAATTAACCATCTCACTTTGACAAAATTTGTCAGTTTTATAGAAATTTACTTGAGGTAGAGAGGGTGGTTATTCAATGAGAGGATGAGTACAACATTGATCTTAGTCAATGAATTATTAACCAATTGTTGGAGTGTCCACACAAAGGTCCTCGGGATGTGTTCCCACAAAATATTAAGGGTCTGTTGGATGATATTTATCATAGGGAGGTTTTTTCCTTTTAGTATGACTACCCGTTTGTTGGCCTCATCGCTTGTACTCACATATACTTCCAACGTAACCCTTCCAATTTATGGAAGCCAGTGAAATTCTATTTAACTCACTTCTATAGATAGCTCATTATGTACGAAATCATAGCTAGGAGTATCGTACCCACATCCGGCTATACAACTGAATCAACCAATACGACATTGATGATATTTTATTATATCATTTAGGGGAGAAAATAAATCATGGGGCTGTGATATTCAAACATAAACTTTGGGTAGCATCATCAAAAAAAGTGATCAAGAGTCACCCATACGAAAAATTGATAACCTTGACTATGGATTCTAGGGTTGGTGGTGCACAGGGAGAAGAGACCATAAAAGTGGTTCAGCAAACAATACTTTACGAAGAAAAGATGTGTCTTGTTTGAGGAAAAATGGGCTCACATGACACGGGATGCGGTCAAGTCCAACAAGAGGTCAAGAGTTGAACACAGTATGTTTTAACTTGTTTTGGTTAGTATTTTCGATTCTTGCAAAGTAGGAATTTGAATTATGTGTATTTATTAACGAATTTCAGAGGAATCGGATGCTAGCTTCTTTAAAGCATACTACAAATGGGTTCAAGGGGAACTTATGGAAATGAAACAAAGGATGTAGAAGTTGGAACCGAGTCAACATGTTTTACAGATCCATTTGGAACCAACATCATGATCCCATCACGATAGAGGCCCTTAAGTGTGTTTGTAATTGCTTAGTTCGAATTACTACATCTTGTACTAGTTTTGAATTTTAATGACGATGTTATATTTTGACTTCATTTATTGTGGGATGACATTTCAAACTCAAATTGTATGATGCCATGATTATATTTGAATGTCTTATTGATATTTTGGGTTGTGTAATGTTTGAATGTACGAACATTGGGTAAATGAGTTGAAAAGGAGGATTTTACAATAAAAATATTAAAGAAAGTAAACCCTACTTTTGTGTTTTCCTCTTCCCTATCTTTTTCTGCTTCCGTCTCTTCTTCTTGATCTTTCCTCAGTTGTCAAACCAAACTCCTTCATCATGATCAGTGCACCATAAATGACCGAGTAAACTCAAGTCATCCTCCTCAAGCGTAAACTCTTCCTCCTTGGATTCAATTTCTGCATTGCGACCGAAGCCAATTATATCACCGCCTTCATAATCTTCAAGAAAAGCTCTTTTGTTGTTAACAACTATCTCGCAACGAGGGTCAATGGAGTCTTTCACATAGAACATTTAGCGAGGATGTGATGCTAATATGTTCAAATCTTCTTTCCAAGTAACTCGACTACGATAGAGGGCCTCGGATACAAGAGTCACTCCACTATTTTGGGATTCACCTTTGTCATCCATATATATTTTACCAAAAGTAAACTCATTAATGTTGTAACCTCTATATGACAGGATTATTCCCAATGGTCAACGTTCAAACCATTTTACTGTACGCGGATGATCAACAATCTCTACATGATCACATAGCCATGAAGAAAAGGTGCTAGTTTGTTGTTCCAGAACACGTGTTTCATTTAACTTAGGATGCATAACTCTTATCTCTTCATGTGGATCTCAATATACTTTACAACGCCCTTTTGGTTACGAAGTACATACAGGTGCGCCAAAAAAATCTTCCACAGTAGGGTTAATTATTTTTCCCATTCTTAAAGACAATACCAGGTTATTTAGGTCCCAAAATCATTAAAGACAATAACACGTACTTTTGCTTCATTGTCAATCATGAGGGAGGTTATAAATCACCACCATGACGGGTCATGAGCTGTGTGTGCTACTCACATTACCAAATGGATTCATTCCATTGGTAGACAGGCTAAGTCTCAAATTTTGAGGCTCTGCACGAAACTCAGGGTATATGGCATTAAGATTCTTCTAGTGCTCATCGTTCGACGTATGCCGAATCACGTCATCCGCCGGCCGATATCTTTCTACATGTCATCGCAACAAATTTTCATCTTCGTTCTAAGCAAATAACTTCTTCAACCGTGGAATCATATGGAGATACTATAACACTTTGGTCAGGGTCCTTTTTCAATTTAAATCAACTTATACACCAATTGCAATCCTGTCCCGCTTTAACTTATAATGAGACTCGCCACAAACCTTACACCTGTCTCGGTACTCATCATTTGGGCCTCTATATAGCATAAAATATTTTGTACAAGCATGTATTTTTCAATTACATTCCCATAGGACAAATAATTATTTTCACGATATACAAACGGTTTGGAAAATTATTGCCCTCCGTAAGCAAATCCCTTCTAGTTCGAGAATATGTGTCATCCCTTTGTCAGAACACCCGTACTTATCTTTAACATTCATCATTTGCAAAGTGGCACTCAAAATAGAATGTTTCGAACCACTATACAAAGGCGTCTTATTATCATTGTGCAAAGCTTCTAGCAGTTTGGGTTTTCCACAGAATTCTCTAGCAACATCCTTCACCATCTCATTGAACCCTTCCTTTACGTCATAATCATTAGATTATTTATGTCCAACATCATCTACCCTAGAATTCTCAACCTCCTCATGCTACACCCACAAGGTGTAACTATTTTGAAACACTCGCATGATGAGATGTTGACGTAACTTCTTCTCACCCAAAAACACATAATTCCTACATCTTTACATGGGCAACATTCTCACACCACCCAATTGTTGGAGGCATGTTCAAAGCTAAAACAATAAAGGATTCTACCAAAGGGATGTAATCGGGTGATTTTTGCAAATTTCTACCAATCAATTCAATTCGATCAATCCAATACCCTATAAGAAATTGAGATGTTCAACAACATAACAATCATACAACACAACACATTGTTTCACAATCATCAATGCTACTAAATCATAACCATTGTAAATAACAATACACATGAGTTCCAAAACAAAATTTGATCTTCTAATCATATATATAACACAGTTGAGTAAGAATTACATAACTTTGATCCTCCCCAGTGGATTCTAGATTAGTTCTTCAAGATGCCCATAGATAAAAATTAGGTTCAAATAAAATGATTTTTTGAAACCCAAGTGACCTAAACAACATTTAATACAGTTCCTAACGATCGTCTTCTGAACTTAAAACATGTATTCCATCCTCCACTGCTCGAGCCAATCTTATTACGAACTCAGAAACAAATCTGGTTTTCATTTACGATACCTAAATCATTTTCAGCTCTTCCTCTACGACTGATGAGAATCTTTCGAATCTATAACAAAACTTGGTTCCCATTTTGAAACTTGGAACCCCTTCATTCAAAGGCGGTTTTCCATAACCGTCTTTAATTAAGTCCCATCAAAGGCGGTTGAATAAAAAATTACCTTTGATTATAAACAATCAAAGGAGGTTACAATATAACTTCCTTCTAAATTCTTCAAACCACCTTCCAAAACAAAATGGAGCCAAAAATTACATGTTCCAAATTCGATAGCCGTTCAAGAAGGTGGTTCCTGGAAAAAAAATAGTGGAACTGCCTTTGAATGGTGTCTTTAATCAAGCATCATCCACTAATGAAAGCTCGCTTTTTTCCTTGTCACGATCATCAGGTGGGGATTATGCTTCTTCTTCGATTCTATCTACATGGCGTTCTTGGTCATTGTCTTGGCATTCTCTCTGACTTAGCGTTTAGCTGGGTGGCGGTGTGTGATCCTATGCTTACCTTTGAGCGCCCCTGGTGACCACCTTGATTTTAAAAAAGTAAGTTTGTTCTCCACATAAGGCGCCATTGATGTGGTTGGTTCTTTCTAAATGACGATGATGATCAAGAGTTAGCATCTACGGGTGCTTCTCTCCCCAAGCCTTGTAATGAAAGTCCCAGATTAGATCCGGACCATAGTAAAAGGCTCTGATGCTTGTAGTAGTACTTTTTTCGTTGAGAGTATAATTTCAGGGATATACTTTGAGACTTACCTTGTTCTCTCGATTTCTTCTCTATTTATAGGTTTCTCAAGACACATCGTGGCCATCATGAGAGCTGCACGATTATCTCCCGGATATATAGGATGGTCACAATCTCCTGATTGTTGCCTATGACGAGTTAATGTGCCGTATATTTAGCATTGTGGGCTGACTGTTTGCTTGTCATTAGTTTCCTAAGATATATAATTTCATGGGTTAAATACATTTATTACCATGACTTCTGGCTGAAAGTGCCAATATAACTCTGCAATCTCAGAAAGTGCTAAAATAACCCTAACTAATTATTGTATATTCCAATATAACCCTAACTTTCACAAAAATTATGCCGATATAGCCAAAAATTTGACCCATGACATTGCGGTAATGACTAAAAACTGAAATTACCAAATTACCCTCTAAACCAAATCTAAAAATTAAATACCTATTTTACCCTTATTTTCTTTCATATTGAACCCACCTCTGTCATCCCTGCCCCATTACATCTCCACCACCCTAACCCCACCGCCTCCTTCCACCTCCACCACCATAACCACACCACCTCCACCACTCTAACCCACGCTGCCAATTAAAATAACCCCATCCAAATTAAAGAGCCCGGGAAACACAGCTCCATCTCACCTGAACAATAAATCTTTGGGCTGCCAAAGCTAATTCTTTTTTAGTGACATTTTCTTCACCGGGAATCACCCAAATTCTTCACCGCTGAGGAGAGGTCCGCCCAAGTTTTTAGTTGCTGAATTCGTCCTTCAAAATTTAACATTTCGCCTAATTCTTCACTGTTTTTTCCCCAGCCCAAGTTAGATTGTTGAATTCTCCTCTGGGACCCTTTTACACATGGCGACGCTCGCAGCCCACCCGATAAGCTCTCAAAGCGGTGAAGAATTTGGAACAAGGACGAATGGTGGCACAGGGGTGTAGAGGTGGCACAGTGGTGCGGTGGCGGGCGGGGCTGAGTGAGTAGGAGGGGGAATGGTGGTAATGGCGAGAGGTGGAGGGGTGGTGACACCGAGACAGATCATCTGAGCCACCATACGTCAGGGGTATTCATTCGTCCGTCTAAATACGGGAAGTGATTCGGGGCTCTGGAACTCAACACTTTGTTCGTCTCCACCTTCAACGGCTATGTAGATGGTGGAGTGCGGTAGGTACCTTTGCTCTAACGGTGGTAGAGGGGGAGTTTTGAGTCCACCGGTGGAGCTCCGACGGTGGCATCATATGGGAAGGGGGTAGTGTTTGATTCTGTTTTTAATGTTTCAGAAAAGGGAAAGTGAGGAAGATGAAGGATTCGGGCAATTAAGTCTTTCATTAAAAATATTTTTTAATTCAAGGGTAAATTAGTCATTTCACCAAATTTTGGTCAATTCGTTGTTGACTAATGAGTCAACCAATTCCATAGTAATTTTGACACTTTTGGAAATTGCTAGGTTGTATTGGCACTTTCAGACTAAAGTAAGGGTCATTTTAGCATTTAACTCTAATTTTGTTGAATAACTTGGGATGTTCATGAGTAATCTAGGGCTGCTATTTGGCCCTATATATAATTGAGATAATGTGAGACAACTCATCTTATGTTAGACCATCAAGTTATGTGAGACCAAACCCCAGCCATAGATGTAATTTAACTAGAGGCCATGATGTAATGAAATAAATTTCCGTAAGTGAAAATTTGATCCTGCAAAATCAGAAACATTCCGTAAAATCCAGTCACTTTTCTAATTAAACACTCCATGTTTAATTACTGTGAATCTCAAGATACTCCATAGCCCAATTTTATCAAGGTTCATAGGAAATGGATTAAATTATTCAGAAGAGTTGGTAATAACTACATTCCCAAAACTAAACACTCCATGTTTAACAAATCACCTCACCGATTTAATTTATAAATTTATATATTTATTTATTTTCCATATTTTAAAATGAGTGTGTTATTTTTATTTTTCCATGTTTTTTCATATTCTTACTATTTAAAGTAATTATTATCTTAATTTTATTATCTTATGTGTTTTCTTTTGATATCATTAATAATAAAATTTAACTACATGTGTTTTATATTTAACTAATATAATTACACTTGTTTTTTACATAGATTAAAAGTAAATTAATGTTAATAGCTAAGAAATGTTGAAGATAAAAAAATTAATATATTTAAGAATAACATAAACATACTGACAATAATAACTTGTAGAGGAAATTGACTCAAATGTTAAAGTTGCTTCACTTATATCTTGTAGGTGATTTAAGTATAACTTGCAAGTGCTTTAATTAATTCAAAGGTGTGGGGGCTTGAAAATAATATTTTTGGTGATTTAAAATTATCATGTCATTTTAATAATTTATTTAAATTATATTGAGCGTAAATTGTAGGCGCTTCAACTTTTGTTTGTAGGTGCTTTTATGTTGTGTCAAAGGTGCTTCAATTTCTATCTATTGGGCCTTTGACTGTTTGATGAAAGCATTTTGATATTTTGATTAATTTTTTGGGCCTTTGTGTTGAAGGTATTTCAACTTATATGCATAAGTTCTTTAAGTCAAAGGTATGAGTGCTTGAAAATAGTATATTTGGTGCTTGAAAATTTTTGTTCAAGTTTGATTATTTTTTTTACATTATATTGAGCGTAATGTGTAGGTGCTTCAAGTTATGTGCATATGTGTTTTAAGTTAATGGTGTGAATGCTTGAAAATGGTATTTTTGGTGATGCTTTAAGAATTTCGTGCAAGTTTGATTATTTGTTTAAATTATATTTAGTGTAATACGTAGATGCTTCAACTTATGTGCATATGTGCTTTAAGTAAAAGGTGTGGGTACTTGAAAATAGTATTTTTGGTGCTTTAAGAATTCCATGCTGATTATTTGTTTAAATTATATTGAGTCAAATTAATTAATTAACCCTTGAACTAATTCAGAGAAAATACTATTTTTCTACGTATAAAATTAGTTCAACTCGGCTTACACAGCTGACGAGTTTGAACCGGACTCTCGTATACTGATTTGACCAAGATGTAGGATTATTTTGTAGCTTCTAAATGTGTATTAATTCCTATCCGTTGGATTATTTATTTTAGTGGCACAGATTTAGTCCCACATAACATGTTTGTCTCACATAAATGAGTTGTCTCACCTGAACCCACACACACACACACATATATATATGGAGTTCGTCAAGAAAATCAGTGTGTTCAGGAATATTATGCTTGTTTTAAAGATATTCTTGATGAATTGCGTGTTCTTGGTCATCCTCTCAATGATGAGGATATTGATGTTGTGTTTTGTCGTGGTGTGAATGAAAATCTTTCCAGGTTTTATTCTGCTCAAATGGTGAAAGATTATTTACTTCGTGTGTACACCAGTGTGGTTGATGCTAAGGCATTAGAATTTCACTCAAAGTTCGCTCGTCTATCTCTGGACCGGCACCCTCTGTTTTTGCTTCTTCTCAACAGGGATCCAGACAGGCTAACCGATGCATGGGAGGCTGCAGTTTTGGACGAGTGATAGGTAGTCGAGGCCGTAGACGTGGCGGTGGCCACAACCCATCGCATGCCGGCGGTGGCATCCCTCCTCAGGGTGTGCGGCCCACATATGTCTGCCAGTGGTGCCATTGCCCCTATCATCTTGCTGAATTTTGTTACAAGCTGTCACATGTTGCTCGTGATGATGTTGCAAACTTCGCAGACACAGCTCAACCACACTATCAGCAATTGAATGTCACTCCTGATTGGTATATGGATTCTGGTGCCACCAATCATATCACGGCATCTGCTTCCAACCTGGATAGCATTGCTTTTTATAACGGTAATCGTCGTGTTTAAATGGTGTTCTTGATTCCCTGGTTTACATGAAGCGGCCTGCTGGTTACAAAGGTTTTATGCATCCTGATCATGTTTGTCGTCTACACAAGGCCATTTATGGATTGAAACAAGCACCTCGTGCTTGGTTTCAATATTTTAGTACTTTTTTGTTGGCCTGGGTTTTAAGTGCAGTTCTACATATACCTTTTTATTTGTGTTCTCACAAGGCGTTTCTTTACTCTATTTGCTGGTTTATGTTGATAACATTATTCTCACCAAGAATGATGGTCATCTCATTCGAAAGTTTATTAATCGGGTTAATCAGGAGTTTCAGATTACTGATCTTAGCACTTTACAATATTTCCTGGGATTGGAGGTTGTTCGTAATTCCGTTGGCTTATTCCTTGGACAAGAAAGATATGCCAAGGACATTTTATTGCGTGTCAAAATACAGAATACGACACCAGTTTCTATTCTATTTGTAACTTTTTGCAGCTTTACAGTTCTTCTGGCAAGCCATTCGAAAATCCCACACTTTATCGTTCTATGGTTGGTGCACTACAGTATTTATCCATTACGCGCCCTGGTATTTCTTATATTGTGAACACGGCCAGTCAGTATATGTGAGCTCCTACAGATGACCATTACCGAGCTGTTACTCAAACTCTGCGCTATATGTGTGGCTCTATGCATTATGGTCTTCAGCTTTGCAAGAATTCTTCCATTTTTCCAGTCGGCCTCGTTGTATTGAGACTCGTAGGTCTATTTACGGTTATGCCATTTTTCTTGGTGGTAATCTGGTTTCATGGAGTGCGAAGAAACAACCTACGGTCTCTCGTTCAAGTTCAGAATTAGAATATCGGGGTATGGCCAATACTGCTGCGGAATTAGCTTTGTTGATGAATTTACTTCGGGATTTATGCATTTCTTCCCGTGCACCACCTGTTTGCTGTGTAATAATAATAGTGTTCTCTTTCTTGCTCAGAATCCGGTTTCGCATAAGAGAGTCAAGCACATTGATATTGACTATCATTGTGCGTGAGATGGTGTCTTTTAGCAAGCTCAATGTTGCTTATGTTCCTACTGATCAACAACTTGCTGACATCTTTACAAAAGGTTTACCTCGTCCTCAGTTTGAGCTTTTACGGTCTAATGCGACCAGTCTCACGCTTCGGTTGAAGAGGGTAATAGAATAATAGATGAATTAGAACCAGGTTAAGAACGAAAATCTTCTTTTGATTAGGTTTTGTATATATCATTTTTCATATATGATTGTATCTTGTATACCATTTGTATTCACTATATATATAAATACATACAACCACAATTATTTGTGGGTTTTACATCTATCAGTTTAGCAAGTAGTGGACTTGTGCAGGTAACGTTTGACGGGTTGGACTTGGACACGATTGTGTGTTGGTAAACAAGGTACAGCATTCTCGATTCCCCACTCAGAAGTATGGTTGCTAGGGAGCTGTATCGCAGCGACAAGGTTAAGAAGCTGAACTGTTGACTTTGCCATGGTTGCACAAGTGATGTATAGGAGTTATTTCTAGTAAATTGTAGTTATTGCTTGTCAGGAGTTCTTGGAGTTAGGTTTCATGCTGAATGCTTTGGAAAGAAGGTAGCCCAGTTTTGGATTTACGATGCAAGCATGATGTTCTTCCATTGAACATTGGCAAAACTCATTTATTTATGTTATCAATGCTTGAAAGTTCGGGCATCCAAATGAGTTTCCCCTGCACTTGGGTGGTTTAAGAATAAACAAATGATGTTAAATTTTACGCCCCTCTACATATTTACTTCGCATAATGTAAACTGCCATATACTCGACAGCTAACCACAAATGTACCATTAGCGGGAAGTGTACGACAGACAAGGACGTGAAAGAAATGAGGGAAGAAAGGTTGGAACGCCGGCCTCTTCATTACTTGTTCTCGTCACCCTCATGTCTCTTTTCCTTCCCAAGTTAAAGCTTCCTCGATCGCTTGGTAGAAGGTTGCAATCTTATACGTGAAGAATCCCACCAACATTGGAATCAACTGAAGCTGCATAAATCCATAGTCCGGAACTAAAATCCTGCGATGATTATCCACAATTAAGTTTATCAAACTGCAGGGTACATGACAAAGACAGATGAATGTAAGGATGTACGAGTATATTTTCACACTTCCATTCATCCATCATAGACACAGAATAATGCAGTCAACAAAAGAAATTTAACTGATCTGAAAGAACAAGGAAGATCTATTTGATATATTCTAGAAGATGAACATGCATAGGTCTGTTATGAAGCTAAACATGGAGTTGATAGTACGCCATGTACTGGCAGACTTTTGATGTTCAAAATCAGATTCGCTAAAAAATAATAATTAAAAAACATGGAGTTGATAGTATTTTTGGTTGTTCACCTTCAAGATGATCTTATTCTGTTTCGGAGTAAAGAAAAGAATAAGTAATAGACCTTTCAGATGTTTAAGGCCATTCTTGTAACACTTAGCTTTGAAGTTTGATGCTTACTAAATGCAGTCTAAATCAAATGCTGCATTTTACATGATCTTACAATATGCAATCGATTATGCTTGTCAGTAAAATTATTGTTAAGCAGCAATCAATGAAAGTACGCCTGCAGAGAGACTCACTCGTTCCATCTATTGAAGATCATGACTAAGATTACAGGGACAAATAGCCTTGGTTGCCCCGCTGCACCCCTGCAAGTAAAAGCTGACATAAGCCGAGTGGAAGTTGAACATAAACTGGTGTATACAAAAACTGGTCATCATTTAAGTCGCGAACACTGGTAGAAGGAGGAACCATGTTATTGTGTACAGATTTTCAAGGACAAGAAAGGCTAGAAAATAAAAGCGAGAATAAGTTATTTGTGAAAATTACTATTTTTTGAGAGTTCATTATAACCATGAACAAAAATTCTTCAGATTATGGTTTGAAATCTCATCTAAAGTCTAAACAACAATTTGCACTCGCTAAGTCTGCAGAAGTTCCTTCAATCCAATCATTTGTCCATGACAACCAGAAACAATTCAGTTTGCTGAAAACTTTCTTCTAAAACATGATCTCTCATTACTGTATGGTCATGTTGATTGTCCACGGAAATAATTTTCGGTTGGGGCACCTTGAGATCACGTTATCAGTGCAAGGATTTGTTAACTTTTCAAGAGTATTGCAGTGACAAGAAGAAGATTAAGGTCATGCTCAGTTCAATTTGAGGATTACTAAACAAATATCTATGTGATGACAGTAGCAAAAGTAAATGCAAGGCAGTATAATATACAGAAAGATTTATCAACTAAAAATGGAATGCAACGCAAGAAACAAAAAAGAAATATGGAGAATAGCTTACTTCATAAGCCCTTTGGCTCCACTAGCTGCATCTGCCATAGAGTCCACAGTGTTTCCGAGCATCCTAATGTAAGCCAAAGAACCAACTAACCCAGCGCAATAGCTGAATAGCAAATACATATATAACATTAGCTAAACACTTGTAAATGCTCACAAACCATTGCTCTGTGTATGATAATTGTGTCGTACTAAAAAAGGATGTTCAATCGCTATAGAGTAGAGAAGAAGACAAGTTAGCTGGAAACTCGCAAGGGAAAATATAAAAAGTAGCATTGAGAGGAGTCAATCAGCAAAAACGCATTCACTCTACATAGAGTATAAACTACTTGCCTAGCAGCAATTTCAGGTGTATAGGATATATAAGCTGAGACAACACCGACACCACCAATGGCTAGGGTGAGAAACTGCATCTTGTCCTTCAACTACAAGCACAAAATGACAGTGGTCAGGAGTGGCCCCAAAATTATTCAAGTAACAAATGAATCAGTCAAAAAGTCAAATATACCTTAAAATATTGCTCTCTTGACTGAGCAGCCAAAACTTTTGGATCCCCTCTGGGACGCCGTGTTTCACGAAGCATCACATTCTGGGGAATGAGAGTAGCCCCAAGTTGATAATATGAAGAAGGATTTTTGCATTTTCTATCTTTTGAATGAAAATAATAGTGAAAGAAGATTAAAAGAATAAGATGCCAAATGGATTCCAAATGATAAAACATAAAAGAAGTTCCAGACATATCAACGTGACGATAACGTACACTGCCTGCACTTGCAGCCTTGGCAGCTCTATCCCATTTCTCTAGCTCACGCCGAGTAGGAGCTGGTTTCCATCTTCGAGCTTCTGTCCCACTGGTCTGAAGAACCTTTTATCATGCGGAAAAGAAGGGTAATTATAACTGGCCAAGTGGCTTTTGAGAACGAACTCAGCAAGATAGGATAGATCATTGTACCTCAGCTTCTTCCACTACAATTGATTTCTGAGAAGCTAACAATTCTTTGCTCAAGTCAACTTCCAAACTTAATTGGTAGAATTCAGTATGTCAACTCAATGTATGAAACAATCAATTTGCAAATTCTGAAATAGAAGAGCATACCTATCAAGACTCATGACTCTATTTATGCTAAGAAATCCAGATGGCTTTTCCTGTTTCATACATGAAAGGCAAATCCATACAGACAACATCAGAGCATTTAATACAATATTTACTTCACAGAATAAAAACAACATAAAGCTTAGCCAAAAAAAGGATATGATCCGAATAAATCCAGAATATGCTCTAAAGATCAACATGAACTCAAAAAGAAACACCAAATGAGAAAGAAAATAGCACAATCCCAGTTAGAAAAGCACAAAACTGAATAGGAGTTCTCACCTTTGAAGGAAAAACATTATTTTTAGGCTCCTCAATAAGCCTTTTCATCCGAGGCATGAAGTCTTTATTCCACATATACTCGTCTGAAGAAAGAGGGTCCGCATCTTCGCCACCCCAGTACTTCCTGAGCTTGGTGGTAGTCGGTGGGCCTCCATACTCTCCTGGTGCCACCCCAGTAGACCATTTCAGAGGCTTCTTATCGGGAAGCAGAATCTTGGTGGGTAGCGGAGGACTCGAGGAGGAGTCTTGTGGGATGGGTGCTGCTGTCGAAGTGATTGAAAAATGGCAGTTTATCACTGCCATTATACTGTGTGAGTGTGTGTTTTGGATGGAGGGAATTGTGATGAATGATGAAGGATATTGAAAATATCAGCGACTCCAAAGGTCATCTTCAAGTAATTGTGGATTTGTTAATTACTTTTTTTTAAAATAATTTAAATTTTTTTAAGATTCCGTACAAGCAATCAAATTTATAAGCACTATTAAAACAATAAAAAATTTGTTAGGTGTCACTCTCAAAACTAGTCACATCTACTTGCCATATCAGCTGTTCAAAATAAATCATTTAAGAAAAAATATTTAGTTTTCAATATATTTTCTAGAAAAATGTAAAAATTAATGCAGTGTCATAATTATACTCCTCCGATCTTCAAATATTGGCACTCTTGAGGGTACAAAGTTTTTTTAAAAGTAAAATGAGTGGTGGATGTTGAATTGGGAAGATAGAAAGCAAATTGAGTGGATAAAAATAATTTAGACTTTGACAAGAGAGGAATGGGCCAATAAAAAAACCATCATGAAAAGGAAGAGTGTCAATGTTTGAAGATTGGAGGGAGTACTAACATTTACATTCTCTTGTGTCTCTTCTTCTTTCTTCTTTGATGCTCACACCTTCCTCTATACGGCTTCATGTTCCAAAACCTAAGCCCAAAGCATTTTCATTTTATAATCAGTCTGCTCCTTCTCCAACTAGTGGCAGATCTATGTAGAGGTATGGGTATAAAAGAGGGTATTAGT
>JAULKK010000011.1:4156128-4166742 GCA_032355705.1 Rubia peregrina
TTTCAATTCACAACTTAGGAAAAACTAACCAACCCCCCCCTCTTTTCATGCCTTTATATATATGTGTATATATCTTTATATAGGCTTATATCCACTCTTATATGCATGAATCCTTAGGAAAATCCCTCTTCTTTGTGGACGATCCCGACTTGCCACTATGTACTTAATTTTATTTAGTAAGCATTTATGACTTGTAAATTGTATCTTTGAGAGGTACGACGACAACCTCCCAATATGATCCCCACAGAAGGTGTCACCGATGCAGTTGTTCCTTTCAAATAATGGTGACAATCCCAGCTTGTGGCAAATAACAGATGCTCTGGTCCTACAATATATCTCTCGAATTAGATTCTGATGCTTAATTCAATCTCTTGTATTACCGAGTGTATTATCCGATTGCTAGTTGTTACTTACCTTAATCTCTCAAACTTTCATCAATTTATAGGGCTATCAAGCTTAAGTTATCGTTGCATGGCCTGATTTGAACGACGTGTTAATCGTGGTCATCGTGATGGCTCCATGACTTTTCTCAGCACATATATCGTGGGTCACATTATGTCAATAGTTCCTAGAGTGGAAACAACGTGTGTGGTATTCATGGTAGCCAAATGTTCCTCTTGGTGAATAGCACCAACTATGTAGCGTAACCTTCCTGGCACATGTTCACACTTCAGTGTGCGAGCCACTATGTGGGTTGGACATGATATTTAAGCCATATATTCCACTTGATAACTGGATATTATGGCTAACTGTAGCAGAAAGATGGTACAATACAAATCACCATTTGGAACTAAGATAACACCTTATGAGGCTTTATATGGAGGAAAACCAATTAACCTACCATTGGGAGAATTAGAAGAAGTAATAATCCTTGCTGCTCAGATCATGCTACTACAAAGGCCACAAATTAATCAGGTGTTGAAAATGAATATGAAAAAGACTCAAGAAAGAATGAAGTACTTTGCTGATGAAAAAAGGTTGGTAGGCAGTTTAAAGTGGGAGAATGAGTGTATTTGATGCTACAAGAACATTAAAAAAACAACCAGTACAACAAATGAGCAATGCTAAACTTTTTGCAAAATATTTTGGACCATTTTAGATTGAAAAGAGAATAGGTGTTGTTGCTTATCAGTTGAGAATTCTAGATCAAAGAAAAGTTCCTCCAGTACTTCATGCTACTCAAGAACCATCATGACCCTGTCTATAATAATAGTGTGCTTATTTCAGCATACATTTTTTACTGGAGAAGTTATACAAGAGCCTATTAGGATTTTACAAAGGAGGTTGATAACCAGAAACTCACAAAGCATTACTCAGTGGCTAAAACAATGGAAAAATAATTCATTAGAAGATGTTTGAAGGGAGGATTAAGATTTAATTAGTCAACAGTTTTACCAGTTTATAGCTTCGGCAAAAACTAAAAAATTAACTAGGAGGAATTGTTACATGACAAAGGGCAGAAGTGCATTTTCAATCTAGGATTTGGCAGTTAAAAATGTTAAAACACAACTCTACTGACTTAAAGGCCACCTACTCTAACTCTAGTATCTGACCTCCTACAACCCTGCCAGCTTGATTCTGTTAGAGTAATTAAAGTTCTTTATATAGCCATGAACTAGAAATGTTTTATGCACAAAATTTCCCATTTTATAAGGAGATTATGCAAAGATTAGCTTCCATCAACAAAGAACCCTAAGCAAAAAAGGAGGACATGCAGAAAGTCATTGTTTGTCATCCCAGGTGATGATACGTCCTTAGAACATATTTTCTTCCATTGCCCAACATCTCACCAAATGTGGTTCGCAGTAGATGTTTATGATTAGGTCTACCGATTCCAACAACAAAATTTCATTCTCCAGGTAATCGATATGCTCATTAATCTGGAGAGGGATTTGATGGTGATTATAGCAATTCTAATGAATCAGTTATTGTTCAAGCAAAATAAGGTCTTACACGGTGAATCCAACGAGCTCCTACCATCTCATTGTGTTCATTTCGTCTTAAACCAATTAGAGGAACTCAAACATAAAGAAAATAAGCTAACTTCGATAAATGAAACATTGATTGTTGCTACACTTACCACTGATATAACGCAAACTGCAAGAACCACTCTCTTCTTTGATGCAACAACAACAAGGGATTTCTCATGCTTTGGATGGTTCATAAATGACTTTGAGGGAGACAATTCATGGAAATATGGTGAATCATCCAAAATACATCATGTTCTCATAAAGCAACTTGTAGAAGCAAAGACCATCCATGATGTAGAAGAAGATAGATTAGAGGGGATACACATACACTGATCAGAGCCATCCATATTGTGGGAGAAGATTTATTAGATTTTGGATTGTTATGCACATATACTCCCTCCGTCCCACCAATTTTGGCATATTTACTTTTTCACAATTTTCGGTAATCATGTTTGACCGTCAATATCTCTACCTACATATAACAATTCCGCATAAAAAATTGATGATTAAAAAATAAATGTTAAGATAAATCTAACAATATCTCAGATGATATTTTTATTATAATTATATTAATTTATATTAAGGGTCAAATTTTAACAAGTTTGACTTGGAAAAAACATATAGGTCAAAATCGGTGGGATGGAGGGAGTAAAACATTTATTGTCAAAATTATAAGATTCAAGATCTCAAGACAAGCAAATAGTGTAGCACACAAATTAGCACAATATCCAAAGACCAATTGCTTAAACTTTTACTCATGAATCTCAACACCACACTTTGTAACCCAAACCAATGCTTAATGAAATACAATTCCCTATTCAAAAAGACTAGCGGAGTACCATCGTGCGTTGCACGATATTATTAATTAAAATATTATGATTAAGTTTTTTACATGTTGTGTCTTACATTTAAGAATCCGTCTCTTGAAACATGGTCTTTCCATCAGGTTTAAATAGAAAATTTGAAGAAATTAATCTAAAATTTTTGGGTTGCATTAACCGGGTCATAAATTTATAACTACTGCAGGTTGCATAATAAAATTTAAATATTGCAACTAAAATCTTTTACCTTTCTATAATTGAATTCAACTTCGTCTTTCCATAAGACTATGAAAAGATGGTCTTTTCCAAGACTTTACCTACATTTTAATTGAAAATAAAGAATTTTATTTGAAATTTTAAATTTTAGTCATTAATAAAAAAACTATATGAGATAGTTAAAAATTATTAAATATTGAATACAATGAAAAATTAATTATTTATATGTTGATATTCATTTTAAAAGGCTATCATAATTATATGTATTTCATTGCAATAAATAAAAGTAAATATCAAATGACCTTATTAGTCTCACTAATTATAAAATATCTTCATTTAACTGTTAGTTGGTCTAAAACAAGACTTTGTCATGTAAAATTAATAAATAAATAATTTGTATACATATTTCTATTGAAGTACTTTATCAATGTATAAAAAAATCCGAACATTTGGTTATTTCAAATTATGCGTTTCTTTAAATTTTCCTCAATGATATATATATATATATATTACAATGAGATTTTTAAAATTATATCTTAATAAGTTATATATTTTAAAAGTTATGATTGATTATATATAGTAGAGAATTAAAATTAGTAGCCTTATAATATTAGTATAAGTTATAATTGATTATATACAGTAAATAATTAAATCAGTAATATATTATAATATTAATATGTTATTTTGAAAAAACTTAGATTTAGTTTAGTCAAAATGACTTCAATATCCCCGGTTGATAGCACCATCCAAAAAGAAAATAAATAATATAATTCTAATTCAACCTCATCTTTCCATAAGCCTATGAAATGACGGTTTTTCCCAAGACTTTGCCTACATTTAAATTTAAAATAAAGAATTATTTAAAATTTTAAAGTTTAGTCATTAAAGAAAAACTATATAAGATAGTTAGAAATCGTTAATTATTGAATACAATAAAAATAATTATTTATATGTTGAGATTCATTTTAAAAGGCTATCATAATTATATGTATCTCATGGCAATAAACAAAAGTAAATGTCAAATGACCTTATTAGTCTCACTAATTATAAAATGTCTTCATTTAACAATTAGTCGATCTAAAATAAGAATTTGTAATGTATGAATTAATAAATAAATAATATGTATACATATTTTTACCAGAAGTACTCTATCATGTACAAAAATCCGAACATTTTATTATTTCAGATTATGTGTTTATTTAAATTTTCTTCAGTGATATATATATATATATATTACAATGATATATTTATGATTTTAATTATATATTAATAAGTTATACATTTTAACAAGTTATTATTGATTATATATGGTAAAAAATTAAAATCAATAACATATTATAACATTAGTATAAGTTGTGATTGATTATATATAGTAAAAAATTAAATCAGTAACACATTATAATATTAATATGTTATTTTGAAGCAACTTGGATTCAGAGTAATTAAAATAACTTCAATATCCCCGGTTGACAGCAACATCTAGAAAATAAATCATTTCTATTATATGGTGAATGAATGAAGAATGATTGAGAAAAGAAATGTGTTTGGCATATGTTAGTATGTAAAAATTGCAGATCAAATTGAATTCCCGTGTCATCTCAAAATCTTCTTCATTCAACTCTCGACTGTATCTCAGATTTCAGCATTGGATTTACTGATTTGTTCATCACTTCATCTTTTTCATTCAATTTCATTACCAAGTAAAATCTATCATGGACATCATCCCACAATAAATTAGCCACCTGGCCCAGTTCTGCAAACCCAGGCCGAAGCCGGCTTGGCATGGGCTGAGGTTATTGGGCCCTTTTTTCATTATCCTGAGTACTGTTTTCCCACGCTCTGTCCCGGCAACCAAATTCGGGAAGAGAGAGAGAGAGAGAGAGAGAGAGAGAGAGCAAAAAGGACATTTACCTCACCTCATCATCACCTGAGAGCAGTTGAACTCGACTCAAGGAAAACACACACACACACACACCAAAAAAAGAAGAAAAAAAACTTTGGAACCAATAGATCGGCGATGGCAGCCTTCAACGAACGTGAGAACTTCGTGTACCTTGCCAAACTTGCTGAGCAAGCTGAACGCTATGAAGGTAAGCATGCTGACTGGAGTTGGACTCTTGAATCTGTCTATAGATCTTACTTAGAAATCTGAATTTCATAGAATTTGTTACTTCGTACTTAGCCTGCTGTACGTTTCGTTATTGTTTTGTTGATTCTTTCTGTCAGTGCTATTTTGACCTCTTTTTTGCGACCTTTTACTGTAGAATTTTAGGCCAAAAGTAGGTAATTAGTTGTGTTGGGATGAAGATCTCATCTGGTCAAGTTGTATTGATTTTCTTGACTGTATAGAAAATTAAAACAAAAAATGAATATGTGATTTTAATAAAAAGAGAAAAACTGTTTGTGGAAACTTCTTTCTGTGTTTTGACTTTTCGGAGTATGTTTGTTTGGAAAATAATTGGCTAATTGTTAACTTTTATTTGACAGAAATGGTGGAGTCAATGAAGAATGTGGCTAAAATGAATGTGGACTTGACAGTGGAGGAGAGGAATCTGCTGTCTGTGGGATACAAGAATGTGGTTGGAGCTCGGAGAGCGTCGTGGAGGATTTTATCATCCATTGAGCAAAAAGAGGAATCAAGAGGCAATGAGATAAATGCGAAGCGCATAAAAGAATATAGGCAGAAGGTGGAGAAAGAACTTACTGACATCTGTATTGATATCATGAAAGTCATTGATGAGCATCTCATTCCATCATCTACTGCTGGGGAATCGTCTGTGTTTTACTACAAGATGTGAGGACCTCGGTACTCTTTGATATTATATAGGCTAGCAAACTTATTTTATTGTGTGTTAAAGGGCCAGTGTTGTCATTCTACTTTTTGCAGGAAAGGAGATTACTATAGGTATCTGGCTGAGTTCAAGTCTGGTAATGAAAGGAAAGAGGTTGCTGATCTCTCTCAGAAAGCTTACGAGGTGATTCCTTGCTTTCTGAAATGTATCGGTTTTGTCTCTACTGCATGTTGTTGATGTATATCTTAGATCCTGTCATTGCAGTGTGCTAACTATTTTCTTTATTGTTGTGCTAACCAAAATTTGTTAATTGGATTCTTATTCATATGGTTCCAAATCCTTCTTTCTTTATTGTCAATCTTTTAGTTTTCCTTATAATGCTCAAGATGTGGTTCCTTCACCTCAGTTTTAGTACTTTGTTTTTGAAGTAAAATCCTTGTCTTCAGCACTTTATATCATTGGTAGTAACTAGTAAGTAGAAATTTTGTCACTCTTGACTCTGTAAATTTTTTTTTTCACTCTTCACTGATAAGAGTTAAGATCCCCTTCCATTGGAGTATATCTTCTGGACACTTAAGCTGTGGTTTATGTCTACATACTAAGTTATTCTATACACTTCTTTCAATAGCTTAGCTATAAAGTATAATCATGATTATCATCCTTGTTGTCATCACCTTTGTATCATTTGTAATGAGTGGAAAATTTATATCTCTTCATATTTGACCTTCTAAAAATTATCTCAGGCGGCAACCAGCGCTGCAGAAGCTGAACTACCTCCTACGCATCCCATTAGGTTGGGTTTGGCTTTGAACTTTTCAGTTTTCTTCTATGAGATTTCCAATTCACCTGAGAGGTATGTCTGTCAGTTAACTTATTTGATGCTATGTAATTATGTGATCTACTGGTTTATGTTTCAGCTCCTAACTGAAATTTCTTCCAGGGCTTGTCACCTGGCAAAGCAAGCATTTGATGAAGCAATTTCAGAGCTTGATTCACTTAGTGAGGAGTCCTATAAAGATAGCACCCTCATCATGCAGCTTCTCAGGGACAACCTCACCCTGTGGACTTCAGAGGATGCAGGTAATTGAATAGGCTCATGAAAAAAAAATATGACGCTTGCATTAGACTCATTAGTCTTTTTATTTTTGTTCTTTTTTTTGTAATCACATATCTTCTACATCATTCCTTTATATGTTTCAATGATGATTGGTACTATGTTTAGTACTAAAAGTCTTAGATTCAATATGAAATGTTGAGAATACACTCTCCTTAAAAGAAGCTCAGATGTTGCATCCTCTTGCAAATTTGTGATGTTGCATTAGTCGAGAGTTGATACTTTTTATTATTATTAAATCTCATCTTGTCTATTCTTTCATATTATCCTTTGTGGATGATTGGTAGTTGGATTATTATTTGGATACAATGTGCGTTGCTTTACCATTTAAAATACACCCCTTGAAGAAGCTAGATGTTATAGCACATCTAAGTAGTCCTGTACATTTGGACTAGGAGAAACCATGATACACATGAACCTTGCCTACTGCTGGATTAAGTCCATTCAATTCTCTAAAGTGTATAAAATTGATTGCTCAATAATACAGAAATTGCCTATTCACTATTGACCCTGTTGGATTTACTTCTATAATTAAAGATTTGTACAAGTTTTGAATAGTTTCACTTGTCATTACTCTATTTTTTATCAAGTCTATCTTTACTGGTAGTTTTTATTTTATTTTATTGCCCTGATGTGAAGGATCATTCAGCTTTGATTAGTTATTGAGATGAAGTGTGTTACCACTTGGAAATGATAATTTAGAGGTTTTCTCTATGCAGTTGTGCTGACTTTCTCTTATAACTAATGAATTGTATTCCGTCAATTGTGAAAGTTATAACTGGTAACTCTAGGATCACTATATTTGGAATTTGGAACTTTTGTTCCACCTCTTGTCAAATACTTTGTTGTTTCTGTTAGGGGAATTAGAGCGTTTACTGAAGCTCTCTGAAGAAAGCCATTAAACAATGAAATGAATGATGCTAATGATTACTTTCACTAAGCTTGGATTGATCGAGTTTCAAATTATGACAAATGCACATGCCCCTCATGGTATGAACATTTAAAGTCGGGATGTTTGGCATTTTGCAGCATGAATGTTCTCATTTTCTGCTGTTTGTGATTATTTGCCTATGGCTCATGTCAATATATGGTTCCTAATCCTTTTGCTAATCAATTTAGTATGCTATTGTAAATTTTTATTCTCACAAATAATAAAAAGACTCCTGTATCACCATCTGAAAACCTGACCTGATTCATTTTATGTGGTTGCCCTCCTACAGAAGAAGCTCAAAAGGCTGATGGTCCAAGTAAAGTTGGTGGCGGTCAGGATGCAGAGGTATGTAGTTTGTTAGTTATCTAGTATTTTCTTAGTGTACAGTATTTCCACAAGGCAAACTCAAATCACATGCATGCTTACACCCTAGATCTCAAACTAATACCAACTCCCCATTCCTGCTAGAGTCATTCCTTTTTATTATTAATAATCAAGCATTTTGGTTCTACCCTTTCAGTGAAGCAGCAGAACGTGTAAAGCCACATTGTTGAGGGGATGAAACGAGATGAATAGATGCTGCGGAATCTTGGTTATATGTTCCGACAGCGGTGTGTTTTTTTTTGGATTTCTTGTTGTAGCTTTGTTTACATTGAGATTGGTATCAGCATATCGTGCGATTTGGTACGCAACGTTTTTCCTTTCATCCCGTGATATACACCGATTTTAGAGCACTATTTTTAGGCCATGGGTAGCATGGCTGTTTCGAATGTTTTTGAGACAAATCCGTGTCAATCTCAGTTTGTGACTGTCTTTAATATCTCCGGTGCTCTTTTCATTTATTTGATGTCATTACCATTGTCGAAATCCAGTGTTCAATGGAAGCAAATTTACCCCATCATATTTCATTGTTATCGTTCGAGTAAGAACGGTGGCCTGCTGCCCAAGGAATTTCACTTAGAGGATTCACTATAACAGGAATCACCGGAACACAACTTCTGCGTTTCAATTGTGTAGATAGAAGAAAAAAAGCTATGGAGAAAAAGGGGTGTGTCATTTTCTAGATAATTTTGGTCATTTTTTCTCCATTAATTCAGTGTTTTTTTTCTTATGATTCCTTTGATTTCATGGAATTTTCATGTTCCCCATTGGAATATGATTAATTCTATGGTTGATTTATCGTTCCTCTTTTCAGTTTCGATCGAGGTTGTGGTAGGGTTTAAAGATCTCGTTTTTTCCATTGTCCAATCTGGTCAGGATAGTTGTCTGTACTCGCGGCATAATCCACTCGCATTCTAGTGGTGATTAGTGCACCGCATCAGGTTGAAGAAGGGTTTTTTTTGTCGTAGGGGTTTGCAAGATTTATTTGTTTCTTTGTTCGTCGGGATTCTGAGTAACAAAACCGAATTTCGACCGGACTTCTAACTCCATAATTGCTTAGGGACTTTGATGTGATTCTGGAAGCGGTTTTGGAATTTTGACACAAAGTATGGCAGCATCGGACTTCGATACAAGATTAGTAGCTAGCTTATTAGTGTTTTCGAAAGGGATTAAAATAATCGGTGGGATCAATTATTGATGTGCTCAGAATTTATTGGTTTGGCTGGATATTTCAAATTTATTGGTGTGATCAAATTGTTTGGTGCGCCTACAATATTTGACTAGATTAGTTTGCTTGCTTACAGTGTACTTTTCTTTGTTTAGCCCAGTTTTACTATTGACTACAGTGCTCCGTAGAGGTCATCTCTTAGAGTTCTTGCTTGGAAGGGTGTTGAAAGGAGGAAGTTGGATGCTGTGTAGGTTTTTTTTAAAGTGAAAATGAAGGGGGGGATGCATTCTTGAAATTCGTCCTCATGGGGGTTTTTATTTGATTTTTTAAAGGGTAATAACTCAAGTGAGTCCCCAATAAAATCCCACTCATCCCCTTACCCTGGGTGGGGATTGAACCCACGACCACATGGTAGTAGTACTAGATTTCAACCGCTAGACTATCATTCAATCCCCTGGGGGTTTTTATTTGATATTTTGTTTGATTTTTTATCTGAAATTTAATTAAAAGAAAAAAATGGAGAGAACGCATTTTAAAAATGCGTTATCCACGTTGATTATTTTTATTTGTTTTTAAATTTATGTAATTTGTTGGGAAAATTTTAATTAAAAATGAAGAGGACACATTTTTGAAATGCGTCCTTTAATTTTAATTAATGTTTATTTAGTATATTTTATTTTCTGGAAAAGAATAAAATTAGTAATTGAAAATAATGAAGAGGACGCATTATTGAAAAAGCGCCGCGTCCTCTAATTTTAAATAATTTATTTAAAAGTTTTTTGGATTCTAGAAATTAATAAAAATAAAAAATAATGAGGAGGACGCATTATTGACAAGGAATTAATTAATTTTATTTTCCAAAAAAATGAGAAGGAATTAAAAATGAAAAAATTTCAGGTAAATGAATATGTACATATGGGTGTGTATATATACATATATGTTTTCCAATGAATTAATGAATTAATCATTTGTTGAATAACCTAGTATTATTTTTCCGAATAGCCTAGTAGTTTCTTTTAAAAAAATTCTGTTGCTCCATATTTATTAACTTCACTGTAAGAAATAAAATAGTAGTCATATTCAATGATTATTTAATTTGAGGACGATAATAGTTACTAAATATGAATAAATTCCCATTTGGTTGGTAGAAATGTAGGTATTATTAATACAATATTAGTTGAACCCTCCTCGACTGTACTAATGGCGCCCTTCGCAAAGTTT
>JAULKK010000011.1:4172217-4189907 GCA_032355705.1 Rubia peregrina
TCACAATTTATACTGATTTTATGAATGCAAATCCATCATATCTGTTTCATTTTAATTAATTAGGTAAAAGTAAGAGTTTGTCCTGCTTTTTACTGACAGTATTAACCTGGAATTATTTACTCTGTTGAACTTGTTAAAAGAGCATCACCTCCTACAGTTTCTAGCAATTAGTCATAAATATGGTTGTTTTTTCATGATTGGTGGTTTAGGGTTTAGGATATACTGTATACTTTTTAATACTGCCTATTATATGGAAAAAATGTAATTACACTGGTAACTCAAGTTCATTATGAACTTAAACAACATGTAAACTTGTTACATTTGTTGCTTACATATTTAAGCTACTGTTAGATATTACATGTAACACTATTTTTATAATTCCTACAATTTGTTATCCAACTCACCGCACGGTGTACCCTCACTAGTTATACTACAACCTCGCACCAGCTTTGGAACATGCTAATTACAAGATGATGGAGAAATTAAAAGTAAGGCTCTTGCTAATTATAAGAGAAAGGAAAAATAAGATTAAGTTTTTGATAGGATTGCCGTGTATTCAACTGAATATACATGTATACACACACAAATAGAGTTGGAATTGTACGGTTTACAATTATTTTAATAATTGTGTTATCTATTAGAGTGGGAGTGGGAGAAGAACGAACACATAAACTAGATCTAGGAGGGGTAAGGCAATCATTTGGTGAGCAAATATGCAAACTGATGTCTAGAAGGGACATGTAAGACATAGATCAAGCCAAGAGCAACCTTATCCCTCACAAAATGGAGGTCTATCTTTGCATGTTTAGCACGTTGATGTTGAACGGGTTGCAAGGCATGTAAATTGCACTAACCTTGTCACAAAACACCAAGGTGGCGCTAGTGATGCGTAGGGGTTTTTGTCGGTCCAAAATAGACCAAATCGAACCGAAATCGGTTAGCATCAGAAATGGAATAAAAGAATCTAGGATTGAAGACCGAATCGATTAGTGGGTACTTTGGGTCAGGATAGACAAGAATAATTTCAATTATGGAACCGAACTGGTTAGGATCAGAAATGGAATTAAAAAATCTAGGATTGAAGACCATACCGATTAGTGGGTACTTTGGATTGGGTTCGGACATGAATAATTTCAATTTTGGACTGGTCTGAACAAGTTAAACCGGGTTCTAGTAATTTTTTTATTTTCAAAGTTTGGTCTCACAATTTTTTTAATCAATTTCTTTTTCTTTAAAAGATAGTAAAGTAGAAATTATTAGTAAAATTCAACTCAAAATAATATTATAATATTATCCAACACTAATAAATCTAAACCAGTATATAAAATTAATTCATTAATAATTTAAAATATGCTTAAAATAAAAAATATAGGTATATTCAGTCTGGACCGGTAAAATTTGATTTTGGATCGAATCGGAATAGAACCCAAAAATCTTGGATCGAAAACCAAACAAAAATTCCATATATTTGATACCGGTCTTTACATCCCGATGAGATTCAGTCAATTTTACCAGATTAGGTCGGTTCATGAACACCCCTAGTGATGGGAGAGTTGAGCTCGGTTAGAAGACTGCAAAGCCAATATTTGTCAACCCCACCGTTAGTCACATCTCGGTATCCGCCTCAGCATTAGATTTTGCCCCAATTGTCTGTCTTTTTAAAGACCAACGGACAAAGATTATCTCCCAGCGTAGTAGGGTGTAGATTGGTGAGAGTCGAGACAACCTGCCCAATAAACGTTGGAGTAAGCACTTACGTCATTAATGGAGCTCTTTGTAAGTTGAAGACCTAGAGAAAGTGTTCCTTGAACATATATGAGAATATGCTTAAGTGCTAAAAGGTGTTGTTCATGTGGATCATGCATGAACAACAACACCGTTGGACTGCATATCTGGTCTTGTAAAAGTTAAATAATGAAGAGCATAGGCGAAAGAACGATAAAGTGTTGGAGCATCACTTTAGCTCAACATTTTGACCAAGTTTGGGTGATGTCTTGACCGAGTCGACTCGGATTAGTGCCAGACATGCCCATTTTTTGGCAAAAACATATCCCTGCCATAGTTTTCTTGGCTCAAAAGTAGACCTGTTTCATTCTTTGTAACTAAAATACCTAGAAAGTAATAGAGACTCCTCAAATCAGACGTGGAGAATCACGACTTGGAGATTATATAATTTGACCCGAGAATGCATCACTTGAGGCAGTAAGAACAATATCACCCACATAGACAAGGATGTAAGCCTCTCGATCATGCTGCTTGTAGATTAAGAGTGAATGATCTGACTTGCTACCCTTGAATCCAATGTGCAACAAAAACTGAGCAAATATTTGAAACAAGGCCCTGGGTGTTTGCTTGAGACCATATAATGCTTTTTTTAAGTGGCACAAATGTGTCAATGTGTCTTCGAAGCCCGGTGGTTGATGACAATAGATAATTCTTTGAGAGTGCCATGAAGAAAATAAATTCTAACATCAAGTCGATATATTGGCTACGCATGAGCAAGATCAAGATAGAGCATTGTACAAACAAAAGAAAAGGTTTCATAAAAATCAATACCTTGTTGTTGCGAGTAACCTCGAGCAAACCGATGAGCTCTATAACAGTCTAGTGTTCCATTTGTCCCAAACTTGTGTTTGAAAAGCCACTTCCCTTAAACAAAATTAGCATACATAAGAATGGGTACAAAATCCCAAGTCCTATCGTAAATCAAGGCATTAAACTCATCTTCCATGGCTTGATGCCATTTTGGAACTTTGATGATTGGTTTGTAGCCAGCGGGTGTGATTGAGACGGTAGTGTGCATGTTAAGAATTTATTTTGGCTTATGAAAGCCACTTTTGGCACTTGTGCTCATGGGGTGAAGGTTTGTGGGAATAACATGGGCACATTTGCTTGTGTTATTTTGATGTAATTGAATATTGGAGTTTGGTTGAGGGGGAGTTGGGGCTTAGGTGAAGTTAGAAGGATTGACCCATTTCCCATTTCTCGAGGGAGGGCCTTTACATAGAAACTAGAAGGATCAAACTCAACAAAGCAATTACTATTCATTGTAAATTTATGAACAAAATTTTTATGAGACCTAGGGTTACAAGCACATTTTACAAGTTTAGGAGGGGATTTTGGGCAGAGTGTGTGGCCAATTTGGTTGATTGAGAGGTGTTTCCATTTCCCATAATGATATCCGATGACGAGTAAATACCAGTATTATAGACAGGCGAGAGAGTACCTTAAATGGAGGTCACGTGGGAAGATGCACCACTATCCATATACCACACATCACTAGGTTATTGCATTGATATACTGTTTAGAGTATTAACTAGGGCTTGTTAATTCCACTGATGAGAGATTATGGATTGCAGAAAGGGGGTCAAAGTTTTGTTGTGGCAAGGGCTAGAACCAAGAAGACCAGCATACCGATTCTGGATGGAGGGGTTCCATGGAGAAATTTGTTGGTGCCACTGAAGGCCATCTGTGACCACCACGTCCATGGTCGCATTCCCTACCACGATTGTTGGATAAACCGGTATATGATTTAGCCTACTATGGTGCTGGGGTGGGAGGAGTACCAAATCGATTAGGAGAATTAAGAGCCAACTGTGGTGTGACGATGATGTTAAGAGCGATATCGACTGCGAAGATATTCGCTCGACGTGACTCTTCAAGGAGAAGAATGGTGCGACATTATTGGAAGATTGAAAAAGGCCTTTGCATGAATAGTGGCAGCCATAGTCTAAAATTTGTTGTTGAGATCTCAAATGGTTTGAAGGACTTAAGTTTCATCAGAGACCGATTGATGAATGTCGGTCAAATTGCTGCCAGTGTCTTTAATTTTTGGTAATAGTCCGACAATGTCTGAGAGGCATGAGTAAGACCCCTGAATCAGTCTCCAATTGAACAATTGTGCTATTTTTGTTGTCCATAAAGAGATTTTCAATGTGATTCCAAACCTCTTGCACAGTAGCATTTTTCTTCATGACAATTGCAAAGATGTTTGGGTTATTGGATCCCAAAATTGATGATAGATAGGTGAAGTAACGTATCTGCCATTTTGGGATCCTTAGGATTGAGAGGAGTAGAATTATTAATATGGGAGACGAGGGAAATTTCACCAACTGTAACGAGAAAAAGAGTATGCCATTTGTTATAGTTGGATTTTATAAGATCAAGAGAAAACGAGACATGGGTTTTGATCGATGCAACAAGGATAGTTTGGGCCATGGCTATTTAAGAGCTTGTTTTGAGGGAAGAGAGTGTCGTGGGAAGAACGGGTGACGGTCCTGAGAACGTTGACGGTGATTGGTTATTATTGGAAAACATTGATAAAGAGGGAGAGAAATTGGAGGATAGATATCAATCTAATACCATGTAAGATGATGGAGAGATTAAGAGTAAAGCTCTAAATTGAATTGCCTTGTATTGAGCGGAATATATATAAGGGTGTAAATAGTACAAAATAAAAATCTGTTGGCAAAATTTGTAATATTACAAATCGCGACTCGGATATTAATCATCTGCATTCTAAAAGTACTAGCGGAGTACCATCACGCGTTGCACGATATTATTAATTAAAATTTTAGGATGTACATTTTACATTTAAATTGAAAACAAAGTTTATTAAAATTTTAAAGTTTAGTCATCTAAGGAAAAACTATATGAGTTATGAAGTGAATAATAATTTAGTTAGAAATAGTTAAATACTGAATACAATAAAAACTTATTGTTTTTATAATATTTCATTCAAATTTTGAAAAGTAATTATTTATATGTTGAAATTCATTGTAAAATGTTATCATAATTATGTGTATCTCATCCCAATAAATAAAAGTAAATATGAAATGACCTAATTAGTATCACTAATTATAAAATATCCTCATTTAACAGTTAGCCGGTCTAAAACGAGACTTTTTCATATATAATAAATAAATAATATGTATACATATTTATATCAAAAGTACTCTATCATTGTATACAAAAATCCAAACATTTTGTTATTTTATATTATTTTAGATTATATATATAGTATAAGACATTTATGGTTTTAAATATATCTTTACAAGTTATATATTTTAACAAGTTATGATTGATTATAGATAGTAAAGAATTAAAATCAATGACATATTATAATATTAATATGTTATTTTTAAACAACTTGGGTTTAGGTTGGTGAAGATGATTTCAATATCCCCGGTTGACAGCACCAATCAAATAAAAGTTATGACTGATTATTGATAGTAAAGAATTAAAATCAATAACATATTATAATATTAGTATGTTACTTTTAAACAATTTGAGTTTAGGTTGGTCAAGATGATTTCAATATCTCCGGTTGACAGCACAAAGCAAACAATTTATATGATATGGTGTATATCAGTTTGGTTCAATAAAATGTGAATTGATACCATTTAATTTAGTTTTGACCTATTTTTAAATACGTTTAATTTTAATCTAGTTCAAGACAAAGTGTTGGAAAATATTGCATTTCCATAGACTGATAGACATGTGAAAAAATATGGTTGAATTAGAATTATATAAAAGTAAAAAGTTTCAAATGCAGTATTAAAAATTTATCATGCAACGTGCTTTAATTATATATTTATGACCCGATTAATGCAATCCAAAATTTTATCTTGATTACAGTTTAAATGTTGATATTTTCATAATTTATGAAAAACTGTCTTTACAGAGACGGCGGCCTCCTAATTCAATTCAGCTAAAATGCAGTGAAAAATCAGCTGAAGAAGAGCCGAAAAGTATAAATAAATAAATAGTAAATGAACACAGATACTCAAACGCATTGAGTTAAGCACAGCATTAAGATAAAGGACCATCTTAAAAGGCAGCATGATAATCGGGAGTTTTTTTTTTTTTGAAAATAGAATCGGGAGTATTTAGAATTGGAATATACCTCAATAAAAACTCCACCATAGCACGAATCCTATTTGTTACAGGGGCAGCGGCCCAAAAAGAAAAGCGGGAACGAACAAACCTTAAACAAAAGGCAACATCCGCTCCCTCACGCTAGTTGGCACCTGGTCCAGTTGACCCCTTTCCCGTTTAATCTCGCAGCTCTTACTGTTTCAAGGTTCCATACGAATTCCTTGAGTTCGATTTGCGACGAGGTTTCATTCTTAGCCGGCGCCATGGGTGGTGGTATCAAGGCAGTTATTTTTGATTTGGATGGAACCATTTTGAATACAGGTTCTCCCTCTTTATTATCCCTCATCTATCCTGTTGTCAATTGGAATTGTTACGAGTGTTCTTACGGGTCTGTGATTTCGGTGGAGCGAATGCAGAACAGGGTTCTGAGCAAATCCTCAAGGAGTTTCTGGGCAGATACGGGAAAGCGGTGGATTCGGAGAAAGAGAATGGAAGAATAGGACTGTCTATGAAGGACTCGGTTACTAGCACTATTCAAGACTATCATCTTCCGCTCACTTTTCAACAGTTTGTTGAAGAAATACAGCCTCTCTATCACGCCATGTAAGTCTCTTTGTGTTTTTTTTCTTCCATATGCTACTTTGTAATGTAATTAATAAAAAATCACGCGGGACAGGACAATATGTGGTTTTCTGGCGTGCTTTTGAGTCCCAACAGTTTGATGATTGACATTTTTATACTTTAGAAGTTAGTAAGCAAGCGATCTCGTTTCTTTTGGGTCTAATGCAGGTGGGAGAGAGCTAAACCACTTCCAGGCGCAACTCGCCTTATGAAACATCTTCATAAGCATGGTGTGCCCTTTGCACTTGCTTCAAATTCTCTTAGGAAAAGCATAGATATCAAGATCTCTCTACAACAAGGTTCGGTTCTAAACATGTACATCATTGTTCACCTTCTAATGAAGTTTATTGCAATTGAATTTCTCCCAAGTGATTATCGTTTTGAGGTGGATATGACTATCCAAGCATGGAGCTCATTCAAAATTCAGAACTTAAATGATTCAGTTGTATCATTTTGCTGTCTTCTTATGATATTTCAGCATATCTTTATGGCTTCATGTATCATGGTTGAGATATCTTCGAATTTGCAGGTTGGAAAGATCTTTTTTCAGTAATCCTTGGAAGTGACCAGGTCAAATCAGGAAAACCTGCACCTGACATGTGAGGAAATTTTGCTTATATGTAGATTACTGTTGCTTATCCCCATTGCTCCCCAGGAAATGGTGGTGTCATTTTTGTGTGTTTTTCCCTGAATGCTTCAAAATGCATCCAGATATCTTGAGGCCGCAAGACAAATGGGTGTTGATGCAGCTGATTGCCTTGTAATAGAAGACTCCCTGTAAGTAAAGATCCCCACAGATGTGATTAAGTAGTATCCAAGTTTGTGATGTCTTAATATACATATATACATATATGTAGTGTTGGTGTTAAAGCAGGAATAGCTGCTGGAATGAAAGTCTTAGCTGTTCCCTCTTTGCTGTCTGAAAGAGTCAAGTTTTCTATTGCTGATGCCGTACTTAATTCTCTGTTGGAGTTTCGGACAGAGGTTTGGGGTCTTCCAGCATATGAAGATTGTATGTATCATTTTAATGATCTTATCTCACAACTTTGTTACTCCACTATTTATCTTGGTAGATGATCCCCACTGTTATGGTTGCAGGGGTATGCGATGCTTTGCCGATTGAACCTGTTTATTTTAGAGGAGCATATTGCTACGGCCTTGTGCATGGACTTTCAGGTACCAAAGATGAATTTTAATTTATTGACACTCTATACAGATGCCATTTATGTCCATACTCATGTTATAGAAAATAATCTCAAAAGGAGAGGAGATTCAGTTCTTGAATTGGTTACCTTATTCACTTCTATTCATGATTGCGAGAGTTTGATCATTAGTATCTAAAAGGATTTGAATGTAGATGATGAACCGTATCTTCCCAGTCAACTGCAAGGTATCTACTTTGGTTGGGCAAGAAGCGATGACAACCAGATCGTCAAGATTCTGATTGGCATCGAGTGGGAGCAGAAAGGTTCTTCTTTGTGGAGGAAAATCGTAAGCTGACTAATGACACCTCATTTAAGAGTTTGTGAAAGAAATTTGTATTTGAAGCTGAATCTTAAGTGATTTTTGAATCTGCTCTATTTCAGCAAGCATTCATGATTAATGGCAGCAATGAGAATGTGTGTGACCGGGAGATGGAGCTAGTGCTAGTTGGCTACATTAGAGGGCTTGCTTACATGGTACTTTCATACCATTCCCAAACTTCAATTCATTGCATTTGAATCCAATTCCATATTTTATACGGTGCCTCTATTTGAGCTTTTGTTTTTCTAGCTGACAAGCTTGCATAATTTCTCCCAGGGTAAAGAAAACAATCTCAAAATACAAGATGAGGACAAGTTGACTGCAAATGCTGCATTGGATTTAGCTGAATATTTCAATGAATCTTGCAAATCTTTGTTTCCAGAACATGCACCGGACGACAATGGAAAAACCTTCTGCAAAAGAGCAACACATTGATCTTTGGCCATCGACATTGTTGCTGATATTCATTAATAAAATGCCCAAAGAAAAAGACCAGCCATGTACAATTTGTCTTCTGCAGAATTGAAGACAGTCCATTACTAGTTAGTATTATTTGCATTAACATCTCCAATGGTCTCATTCATTTTTCAGCTACTACAGTAGATTTGTTCACTTTCTACAATATATTTACTCTAATGATTTATTTCATATTTTCCTTTACACGAAGTATTGTTTTAGACCGTCTAAAATTTAGTTAGGGATTATTATACAATAACTAAACATATTGATTGGGGTGGGGTTCTTTAAAAACCTTGAATAAATTTGGGGAAGATGAAGTTTTGTATTGGTTTTTTACAGAAATGTCTCTACCTAAAGTTTAAATTGTCTTACAAGACATTATCTCTTTCCTATAAGGGGTAATAATTTTTGTTTTTCGTGAACCTTTTTTATTTTATTTTTTCGTGAACCTTAAGTCTTTTACTCTTATTATCTCTTATTACATTGAAAAATTATCCAAATTTGTATTTACCTTGAACTGTTATTTTATTTTAATCATTTTAAAATAATTAATAAAGAAAAAATTATGAATAAAACAATAGAAATAGAAATTACAAAATGTACTTGAATATTTTAAAATATTTTCTTAAATAGAATTAATTAAAGTGGGCCATAATTCAAAATTGAAGAAACACTAACAAAAACACTTTTTTTCCGATGTGTTCTCTCTTCCAAAATCACTTTAAAGCCGACAACTCTAAATGTCCTATTTGACATGAAACCACTGTTGCTATGGCAGAGCCGCCTCCTCTGGAAGGTTCCAAAACTTTCCTCGGAGCTCGGATGAAGATTCTTAGATGCGCCAATGCAAAATTCTCCATTGTTTCAATCTGGGTAACAATCCAAATATGCTATTATAATCATGCTTCTATTAAATATTTGGGGAATATAATTTGTACATATATTAAATTAGATTTGGCAACAGAAGGACTTACTAGATGCTCATGCATTAAGATATGTGTTGAAATTTATCTTTAAAAAACCTAGGAAATAAACTATTAGACTTGGTTCTGTCCTAAACGGTGAAATGGATGTCTTGTGACTTCATGACCTAATGATAAGTCATTAGGAACTATCCTGGATCGATTTCAGCATTGTAAACATGAATATTGTTGGGTAGTACTTGCGTAGGATCCTATGAAGCGATTGATATAGATGGTATAAATGGGGAAGAAATTTCTTGTCCAGTCTTCTGGATCATGCATTCAAGCTCTTAGTCAATAACACTAAGATTCTTGTCTTCGACATGCCTCTATAATCTAGGGGCATGTATCCAGGGGATTATTTGCATATATAGAGGCTGCATTCGCCGATACCTGAGTTCTAAATGGTGCCACATAAGAAGGCCCAGTAACCCAAGCTGGAGGTATTTACATCAACCAAGGATAAGGATTTATGGCAGAGGCGCTTGACATGATGGGTAAGACTGTGGAATGGCCCATTGTTTAGCCGTAGTTGACAATTGGGAAACCTACAGTGATAGGTTAACTTCATTGAGGATCAGATTGACCTCCATGGATATAGTTGGCATTAGGGGTACCACTGGGTTTGGGAAAAACCCATGCCAACGAGTGCATATGGCATATGTTGTTGCAACACTATTATCTATTATGGCACCAGGGATTCCTGGTACATCAATGTTGGTATATGTGACTGCAAGAGATCTGGAACCTTTACACGTACAACAGGATTGTTGGGTTGTATCCCTAATGCGCTGAAAGCATCAGTTAAGCGAGTGACAGTGTTCTAGTTGCGATTTTGTGATGGACTAACAAAGCCTCTTGTGACTCGTGCGGGTGATGATTCTAATGTGGCACCCGAATCGCATCGGGTCTGCAAGAACCTGTCTAGTTCTGCTGATTTAAGCCAAAGATATTCTTGTTGGGCCTACGCTTTTTCAGAACTAGCTGATACTTCAATTATGACCCCAAGAATGGGTCGAGTGATCTTTCCCACCATCGTCGCATGAGCAGGCAATGTTGTTGTAATATTGGGTTCTCTATTGACAGTGGATTGTCCATCAGTGGCAGGTTGGATGTTTGTTGTGATGGAACTTTGTGTGTAGTTTTCTTTTGAGGCACCATTTGAACAAGGTATATGATTGTTGATAATCGAGTCCCATAGGGCGTGCCAATTTATGCCAGTCTAACATCGATCTATTAGCTAAACCTTGTTATTGAACGTTGAACCTGGAAAGAAAAGTCAATGGGGGTTGTCCAGGGGAAGACTTTCTATGCTAAAGACATATCAAAAGTGTTTGCTATGAATTTTTAAAGGTACTCGAATAGGTTGGACTTGCCGTAGCCAATCTCGGGTACTATTATTACCCCGAAGGAATTTCCTGCATCAATGATCTTGATGCCACAAAGGCTGTCCAAATCGGTCAAGGCTTATCGAAAGACACATACATGGAGCTGTTAGAAATATTTAATCAATTCAAAGATGTCTTTTTATAGAGCACACTTGATATGACGGGAGTTCCATATCAGTTTGTGGTCTACAAGCTTAATATTTACCCATCTATAAAATCGATCAAGCAAAAGGTTAAGATATTTGCAATTAATTAATCAAATTGAAACCACAAAACTCGAGGTCCAGAAGCTATTGGATGCAAACATTGTTAAAAATATCATTTATCCAGAATGGGTTGTGAATCTCGTATTGATAAAAAAATTAGATGGAGAATGTGAATTGACAACACGGGTCTTAGTAAATATTTTTGTAAGAATAGTTACCCACTACATCGGTTAATATATTGGTTGAAGCTATTACTGGATATGAAGTTGTAAGCTATTGCAGGATATGAAGTTGTAGCTTTTTTTTATGCCTACACGGGTTATTATCAAATAAATTGCTCTTATAACCATACCTAAATCACATAAATGCCAATATAACCTTTTGATAATTGAAAGTGTATATATAACCCTAAATAGTAAGTGTAAGTCCAACAGTACCCATTCCAATAATTTTTAACCATAATTTCATGAAAAGACATTTTTACCCCTCAGAAAAAATAAAAAAATGAAAACAAAATTAAACTACTATTATACCCCCAAAATCATCTTCTCCATCTTCATTTTCTCCGATTCTCTTCATCTTCACCTTATCCACATCTTCATCCACATCTTCTTCATTCTTTGATTCCCCTCATATTCCTTCCACTGCACTAGGATCCGCGGGGGGTGGGTGGCCCGATTCCCTCCACTGGACTGGGATCTGTTGGGTCAAGTTGGCGTTGCTGCGAGTGTCGGGACTAGGTGGCATCACAGCCAGGCTGTGTGGCGGGTGGGCTAGGGTTTCGTCGATGGCTAGGTGGCGTCGCAGCGGGGCTGTGTGGTGGGTAGGCTAGGGGTTTTTAATAGTCAAAATTTGAAGTGTTTCAGAGCATCCACAATAGTAGTTGACTTAAAGGAACATTTCTTAAGTGTCACATCATGAATTTTGATAAAAACTAGGTAAGAACCAATTGCTAACAATGGACATCCTTAAATAAGCACTTCTTAGGTAATTTTATCACTTTAAATTATAATTATTTAAAAATACAAAACTAAGTGTCAATCATTGATTGCTTGACATTTCACAATTAAAGAGGTATCAACTCCTTAATTAATGAGCAAGTCCTTATTAAGGAGTGATTTTTAAAACTCCACAATGGTCCTCCCTAAATAAGAAGCGCTTCTTACTAAGAAAAAATGGGTTAAGGAGCAACCATTGTGAATGCTCTTAGGTCACTAAAATATTGGATAATCATAACAAGTGTTGACTACGAGTTTAGACCAGCATAGGGGGTATTTGGCACTTCCAAAAAACTCGGGGCATATTGTCACATATGAAGAAAATGAGGGTTACATGAGCATTTTCCCTTCTTTTTTACCTGGTTAAATTTGAGGAATTTTAGGTCATTTCACTATTGGTGTTCATTGACCAACGTAAATTGCAAGTTCCAGCCAACTTGAGTTTAGTTTTGCATTTTGAAAAATTTCGAATCATACTATCACATACTCCCTCCGTCCTGCTATAAATTGCTTAATTTGACTTTTGAAAGTCAACTGCATCAATTTTTAACTATTAATATCTTTATATATGTGTAAAAGAAATTCAGGAAAAATATAATATAAAAATACATTTTATGATGAATCCAATGACATATAATATGATTATAGTCTTACTTATAGAATAATATAATTTAATGTTTGAAGTTGGGCTAGCTTGACTTTCATAAGTCAAATTAAGTAATTTATAAATAGACGGAAGGAGTATTAAGAAATTGGGCGTTACAAGAGAATTTTTTTCCATGCGAAAAATATTCAAAAGATGCAAAATCAGTGAAGAAGGCTGATTGTAATTTCTCATAATTAGACAGTGCTTCCGCACAATTGATTCAAACCTTGAGGACGGAGAGATAAATAACTGTATTATATTATTCTCCAAGTAACTTACATTTGAAGCCATTGAAAGGATTGAATCCCTTTTCCCCATTGTCTCCGAGTCACCGTCACACCGTCTCATCGACTCCTCATTTTCAACCGCCGGCAACAACCCTCGGATTTCAACTTCAATGGCGACCACCAGCAACTTGCCCAAGCGAATAATTAAGGTTCTCCATTTCTATGAACCTTTCTCCATCTATCTTTGTTAATTTTTACTGCGTGTTTGCGTGTTTTCCCCCTTCTTTCAAGTTTCAAAATTAATTTTCTAAGTTGGTTTATCGTACCTTTATTACTGTTCTATGATTTTGAGTATTTTTGGTGTTTTCGTAGTGTTTAACTATATGTGTTCTCCATGTCTGCGCAGGAAACACAGCGCCTTCTCAGTGAACCAGGTAATTCTATATGTAAAAATTTTACTGTATTTTTTTGGGGCTAAATTCTAGGGTAAGATATCAAGAATTTAATAATTTTTGCGATATGGCTGTCCTGTTTTATGGAAAAAATAGCTCCTGGAATCAGTGCTTCGCCATCAGAGGAAAACATGCGATACTTTAATGTGATGATACTTGGACCTGCCCAATCTCCTTATGAAGGTAGCTTCCCTCTCTTTGAATTTTTTTAGTAAATATTTTTACATCTGGGTTTGGTGATTTGGTATGATACTGTACAATCTTGGTAAAATATTGGTAAGCTCTCAGCTGCTGTGTAAGTGCATGCTGTCCTATTCTGGGGTTTATCCCTCGAAGATTACAGGAGTGAGGAGGGATATATGACTTAATCTTGTATTCTAGTGGCTTCATGAACAGTTTAATCATAGTCGACTGAAAGAGTCTACACGACTTTCATTCAAGCTGCTTTGAATGGAAATAAATGGCAGATCATGATATCCTGATGAAAGCTGTCTTGCCCTATCTGGCGATTGTGTCCTTTCATATTCATTTTAATTTCATCTCCCAGTTTTGCTGAACTGAAAGGTGTTAGGTCGGTTTAAGAAAAGCATGGAAAGTCTTCTTTATTGATGGATGTTATACCATTCCCCTTTCCAGGCTCAGTTGTCATTGTCAAAGAGCAGAAATATTCAGAATTAGATTAAGTATCCTTAGGAGGCTAGTTTGTCCCTTTCTTTCAGTTTAATAAAAAATAGGAATGTCAGAAAAAGAAACTAAGGCAAGCGCCATGCGATCATTTCATGCTCAGGGTCCAATTTGATACCTTTTTGGAAGATATGAAGGGCATGAGAGGTTTATTCCCTACTTTATAAGCAATATGGTCCTCTTCTGTTTCTTCCCAATGTGCTGTTTAAAAGTTGTATGGCAGCTTGGCCATATTACATTGTAGCTGAGTGAACTTTGGAGAAAACCTTGAAAAACTGATAAGGCCTCCAACCAAGAGTCACCCGGGATGAAAAAAAATCTGTAACAGTTGTTGTTCCTTCTTTTTTTGTTAGGCTGGTCACATAGTACTTAAAGTGCGGCAATAGTAGGACACATATGGTGCATGGCTGTTGTAAGCCTGTGCGGTAAGTTACCGGGTTGAGTGAAAACACAAGTGCATACGTAGGCCTCATTGTCAGGGAGAATTTTGATGATGTTTCAGATTTTGTTGGGTGTATTTATTGAGCAGGCATAAATAAGGGAATGGACATCTCATTACCATTCCCACTGCTACCATGTTTGGATGCCTAAATATGTTCATAAAGAATGGAAGCCGTTTTATCCAATTTATGAGATTATCACTTAATTAAGTGATTCAGAAGACAGTCGACTTGTAGAAATCTTAAATTCACATACATTCTATACATTCTAGGTTAAAAGATTCCTTTCTAACTTGTGAATCCAGAAACATCGAAGACCGCCATAGTTGTTAGATACCTCATATTTTATATATCTAAATATCATTTGTATAATGATACATTATCGCTGATGTCACTGGGTGACAGACTGCCCTGAACCCATGGCTGAATAACATCAGACTATCAGAGACATAGAAATTACAGAAAATATAACTTACCACATTCTGTATGCTAATCTGACTGCCTTACCATATATATTTTAAAATATTGTGCATGCAGTAACTGGTTCTCTGAGTCATGTTGGTGGTTTATGCTTACCCGGAATTTAAGTACCTGAGTTGGGCAATTAATTGTGGTGATATACCATGAACATATATGGCGATTGTTAGTATCAATTGATGAGTTATTCAACTGACCCAAAGGTTTGCATTTTAGTGGGTAATTCATTACCTGGAATATTAACCTGAAAGAATTGGGTTTGTTGTCTGTTGTTTGTCTGGTCATTTACTTGCCTTGTTACCTTTGCCAGTTGTGGAGCTCTAGCCATGTTATGTTGATAGTTATTTTCTTAAAGCTTTCAAAGAATAAAGGTGTTGCTGCTTGTGCTTGTTCCACAGATGGTGTGGTTTTTACAGTGCTTTTAGATGAGGAGTCATGCTGAGTTCCGTTTACTGTCTTTCTGTTCAAGTTGAGCAGCTGTATGCAATTATAATATTTTTTTCTGATTAGGTGGCATATTCAAGCTGGAACTATTTTTGCCTGAAGAATATCCGATGGCTCCACCCAAGGTAATTTCTATTCCGTTAATTTCCTTATATTAATTGAGTGAGAATAACCTAAACGGATGTTAAATTGTTGTTTCATAAACCAAAAGTGTGCATGTAAAGTTGTAAACTGAAAGTGGTAGTTTTCCATGATTCTGAGAACTCTTGAGCTCCACTATCATGGAGCTTTATATATAAAGTGAATATAGCAGTTTCTTTTAGTAGCCTCTCATTGAAAATTCAGTTAAGTATTTTGCAATAGGACTTCCTTATAAGCTTTTGTCCGGATGGTATTGAGATTCTTTATACTTTACTCTTTAGGAAAAGGTGAATACTGAATATCCTTGTAAGCTTTTGTCTGGGATGGTATTGAGATTCTTAATTCTTTACTCTTTAGGAAATGGTGAATATTGAATATAGTAAGCTCTTTTGTTTACAGGTTCGCTTCTTGACCAAAATATACCATCCAAACATAGATAAGGCACGTGGATATATCTCAAAGTTTCAAAAGTTGATTTAGTATTGTTATAGATGACATCAAATTAATATTGTTTCTTTATTTCAGCTGGGGAGGATTTGCCTTGATATTCTCAAAGACAAGTGGAGTCCTGCCCTTCAAATTCGGACTGTGCTGTTAAGGTGACACGTCTTATTGTGTAGAACAAACCGTGGATATGTTCATTTTCTGGCACCTGAGGAATTTGTTTGTTGGCACTATTTCCTGTAGCATTTCTTTTCCATTGTTGTTATACTTTTTTGCGTCTCCACGAGTTGAATTTGTGTTTTATTCTCTTAGATAGTTCATAAGCCTAGTCAGGGGGATACTGATTGATTTTGTTTGAAATTTTGGATTAGTATACAAGCTCTTCTTAGTGCTCCCAACCCAGATGATCCGCTTTCTGAGAATGTTGCGAAGCACTGGAAATCAAATGAGTTAGAGGCGGTTGAAACAGGTGAGTTTTCTGGCAATTGAGACAGATTCATTCATTTTAAGATACGTGCAACTCAATTCTGCATCCTTACTTCTATTCTCTCTAGAAAGAGAAAGATGCAAAAAGTTGCCCGTTATATTGTTTTCAGTTCGTAGTAGTAACTATGTATACATACATAATTATGTGTTGGCAATTCGCAGCAAGGGAATGGACTCAGCTCTATGCATCTGGGGCCTGATTCGGAAGACCCCATCCTATAATGTTTCCGATTAGCTAGAAACTAGTCTTGGAGGTCTTATGGTAATAGTAGCCCCTCCCTAGCTTAGCTAGATACCATTTTAACATGAATGGGGCAGTTTGTTTATGCTGTAACCTATACAAGTTTGATTTTATTTTGTTTAAAGACATTAAATGTCCAGTTTGACATAATTTTGAGACTTTAAAGGTCTGGAAATCCGAGTTCATGTGAAGATCCTTGGCTGTTTTCTATACAAATCAAGTCTTGCTCCTCCATTATTCTAATAGAAATGTATTTTTAATCGCTATAAAAAAATTCTGGCGCTATCGAGAACAAGAAGTAGATAATGTCAACCATATCCACCTTCAATTTGGCGAGCTTTAGTACTTGAATTCGATTTTGATATTAGTATGCAATTGGATTTCAAGACTTGGTTCCTAGTACGTTAGGTGCTTCATCGGGAAGATATGGAAGCATAAAAATAGGAAATTATTTAAAGATCAAATTATGGAACCTGGAACAATAATGCCATTTCATCAAGGAGGGAATATATGAGGGCATGGAAGACCTGGATCATAAACCTAGTGTGCTATCATTGCACACGAGGGCATGAACAATAAACCTCGTGTGCTATCATTGCACCCAGACTAGACTACCAAGTTAGAACACAAAACCAACATTTCGAAGTGACAATCGCACTCACTGTTGAAGCATGTGGTCATATACTCGAATTTCAACAAAATTGATATTATCTAGATTCAGTATGATTGTTCCATACTGATGCTTCTGGAAAAAAGCAGAGGAACAATCCCCATGGAAAGTAGTGAACCCGATAAATGACCTTCGACATATCATCACATATTTCCATTGAATAAATTTGAGTAGAGTAGTAATAGAATATTAGATAAATTAGAATCGGGTTAAGCAAGGAATACCGTTTCTGATTGGTTTTGTATATATCCTTTTCCATATCTGATTCTGCCTTGTATACCCTTTGTACTTTAGTATATATAT
>JAULKK010000011.1:4210530-4223888 GCA_032355705.1 Rubia peregrina
TCTACTCCATCATGAAATTTGGTGCAAGGCAGGTCCTTATAAGGTAAGGCTGTGCTCTTTTCTACAAAAATGAGATGAACTATTTGCAATTTAACACCAATAACAATTGAGCTGGATTGAACTGAATTGTACTGCAGATAGAGCGAAACGAACATTGTCTAATTTTTCCCACGCATTTGGTAGCTGACTGAATGTGGAGGTACTAATGTTGTTTATTGGTTTGTTGAGCAGTACAGCTGAAAAAACAAATATTCCCTGGAGGGAAATGACGAAGAAGATACTGGATTCAGATGTCTATAAACAACTGGACAGCATTCAGGACCCATCCCTTGTCTACCCTGATTGTAAATTTTCAATTATTAAACTCACAGCATGTTTTTCTAGATTCTCTGTATGTTCTTAGTAACCTAAACAAATTGATTTGGTTGTGAGAAAGTACTTATGTTCTGCAGATTACCTTAATCCGTTCCACGCATATGATGAGGGCAACCTATCTTGGCTGGTAATGTTGCTTTATTCCTGTTCTTCAACTTCTTGGGCATTTATTTTTCTTTATTTCTGATGGTGAAATCCCTTCTCACTTGATAAATTGAGATTATCTGTTGCACTCTTACTAAAAGCATGCTTAGAAAGTGGTCTTTCTTAGTGTGACCGAATGACTGAGGGTATTTGTACTTCTTGTTCTTGATGTAATAATCTGCCATCAGGCTGCAGCGGAAGCAGAGGCAGCAACGATGTCCATGGTTCGACGGGCAATACCATATGCTTCATCACTGGATGAAGCTAATGAAATAGTGCGCGGGAATTGGCTAGAGGCAATAGAAAAGCATCACGAAAAATATTCACCTGACAATGTTATTAGAGACATACTTGATATTGGATGCTCGGTTGGTGTCAGCACAAGGTTTCTTGCTCAGAAATTTCCATCTGCCAGGCTCACTGTAAGTTTGATCAGTGGTTGCTATATTCACATCAACAGAATTCAAGTTATAAATGATTGTGAACTTTTTGTTCCATTTTGTACAGGGTTTGGATCTTTCTCCTTACTTTCTTGCTGTAGCTCAGTTCAAAGAAAATAATGGCAAGCAAATGGTGAACCCAATCAAATGGATACATGGTAATGGTGAAAGTACAGGCCTGCCTTCTGAGTCATTTGATGTTGTTTCAGTTGCTTATGTGGTAAGCTCATTATGCTTGTAAAATCTGATTTGCAGCAATATGGAAACAGTGTTATTCACCATCAATCAAACAAACTGCTGAAACATTCGCATCTTTTTGTTCTAACTTTTGCAGTTTCATGAATGCCCTTCAAGAGCTATAGTAAATATAGTGACTGAAGCCTTTCGCGTGCTCCGGCCAGGAGGAACATTTGCTCTGACAGACAACTCGGTGAATATTTACACCTTCCGTTCCACATAATGAGTCATATTTTTATATTACTAGAATAGGCATAATGACAGGACTATTTATGCAGAACGGAGGGAATATAACGTAGATTACATTTCAGCAAACGTTTTACTTACTCCCTACACTTCAGAGTCTCACTCACATTCTAATATTCCCTTATTTTTGTCTTTTCAGCCAAAATCAAAGATTCTTCAGGCAAGTTTCTCATTTCAGCAGTTTGTTGGTTTGAGGAAATGGCCTTCACTAACCGGTACCAGATCTGATTTTAGAAACTGGATATGTTGTTCAACTTGGCTGTAACATGTTGCAGGAATTATCGCCGGTGCTGTTTACGTTGATGAAAAGTACAGAACCATTCCTGGATGAATACTACTTGACTGATGTTGAAAGAGTACTGAGGGAAGCAGGCTTCATCAATGTAACTACAATTCTCACTGATCCCAGGCATAGAACTGTAACTGCAACTGTGCCTTACTAACTTGTATTTATATTTTCAAATCATTCTTCAGTCATACTCATAGAATGATCATTTTTAATTTTTTTATCAAGTGGTCTGAGTTCAACAGCTCTGTTTCTGTTATACATCCCATTAGACCATGTGCAAAGGCGAAACTGCTCTAAAACCGTTCCTGTGGTTTCAATTTATTATATATTCAAGCTCTCTCTTCCACCTCATCAACTAAATTCACAAAGAAACCAATCCATTTTTCTCTCCACAGTGGTTGAAACCATTTCATGGACCCACTTAATTTTCTCTATCTGCTTATTAATTTTACCTTCAATATTTAATTTAAATAAATTTACCTACTAAAATAAATTGAAATGTGAAATTTAATAATATGCTTGTAATTTTTTATTTGAATTTTTAAATATTTAATATTTAAAATTAATTTCAACTTATATAAATTATATTATGAACCGGAATTAAAATAGTGGGAAGTGACATTCTCAATGAAACAAATGATTTCTTAGCTGGTTCTCATATTCCCAGAGGTATTACTAGTACCTGGGTAACCCTAATCACTAAGAAAGCCACTCCCTCAACTTTTAATGATTACAGACCCGTTAGTTTATCTAATGTGGTCAACAAGATTTTATCAAAGGTTTTAATGGAAAGATTAAAACCTCTTATGCCAGTAATCATATCACCTCAGCAGACTGCTTTCAGGAAAAGCAGTGAGATCTCTGATAATGTAATTTATTTACAAGAGATCATGAGGTTTTTAAACTAAAAAAAAGTCCAAATTGCATTATCAAGCTGGACCTGATCAATGTATTTGACAAGATGAACTGGAGTTTTTTTTAAAAAAATAACATCCTCTTAAATTTCGGTTTCATGGATCTTTTGTGAGAAATATTATGAATGGGATAACCGATGCATGGCTTTCAATCCTGATTAATGGTTATCTAACTGGATTTTTTCATTCAACTAGAGGGATAAAACAATGTGACCCACTATCACGTTTCCTTTTCAATATTTTCACTGAAGCATTTGCCAGGAGCCTTTGATTTATTTATCAAAATGGCAAATACAACCTTTTCGGCTACCACACAATGTCATACCAAGCTCACACCTGAGCTATGCGGATGACACTGTGATTTTCATTAAGGCAACAAGATCTAACCTCATAAAGATGAGGGCCTTTCTTGAAAAGTTTGAGTTAACATTTGGCCTGAAAATAAATTACCATAAGAGTAGTTTTTATGTTAGTAAAAATGCTACTTTAGCACAAACTAACATGATTGCTTCATCTCTAAATATATCACAAGGATCATTACCCTTCACATATTTAGGGGTACCCATTTTCCAAGGAAAGGTTAAAGCTGTTTACTTCCAAAACTTAAAAGAAATCTATGATTCTACACTTCTAAATTGGAAGAATAAATGGCTAAGTGCTGCAGGAAGACTTACTCTTATCCCATCTGTTCTCTTTTCCATACCACAACACATATGAGCTGTAATTAAACCTCCAAAATCTTTAATTAAAGATCTCACTCAGATATTGAGTAAATTCTTTTGGGGGGAAACTGAAAACAAACAAAATAGAGCATAGAGATCTTGGAAAAAAAAGTCTTCCCCAACCTGAGAATGGGATGAGTTGGAAAAAAATCCATCACATTATTGAAGCTTTTTCAATAAAGTTGTGGTGGAAATTTCAGCCGGAGTCAACTCTACTCTATGGTCACAGCTAATCAGGGAACGTCCTACTCATAACAGGACTTCTCAAAACCACAAAAGGATCGCGTCTGGTGATCACACTGCCAAAGAAAACTCTATGGTCATACATGGTGTTGGTAAAGCTAATTTTTGGGACTCAAACTAGCAGACAATGATTCCTTGGCTGAGATAAGCAATCAGGAATTATCCAACATTCCATATGACTGCACTATACCCCATTTCATTTCAAACTAAGATGATTTTCAACCATCTATTGTAGCTTTAATCCTTACTCATATCGCTCAAATCTTGATCTCATCTGAAATTAAGAATAGAGATGATAGGTTCATTTGGAAGCCACAGGTGGAGGGAAAATTCACCTTTAAATCTGCCTATGAATTGATTAGGAATAGGGCAGTGTCATCTAGGGTTCATTCTCAGATCTGGAACTGTAGAATACCTAGAAAGATCAACATTTTTATGTAGACATTGATAAATGAACTTCTGCCTTTTGATGATACTTTGAAATGCATGAACATCCCAGTTGTTTCTAGGTGCTATATATGTTTGTGTAATTTTGATTCTATTAATCATTTTTAATGAGCGTGATGTGGCACTGTACTTATGGAATTTCATGTTTGATCAGCTTGCTCTTCCTATTCAAGATTTCTCAAATATTTGGGATAGGTTCTCAGTGCTCTGTACTTATGAGGGTCTAACAAAGATCCACACCCATTTAGTTAGAATTATGCCATCCTTTATATGATGGTTTCTTTGGAAAACAAGAAACAAAATGATTTACGAGGGTAAAAGAGATAATCTCATGCACCTAACTAAATCTACCAGAGATGAAGTTTTCTTGGCTTTTTTTGCAATCCTGTTCACTCTAAAAATCCACATGATTTAACTTGGTATGAGAAGGGCCTGATCCTTGTACCAAAGCCACCACTTAAACCACAAATTCAGGTGATTAAATGGTTGAAAACTCTTTCAAGTTTCAAAATTAACACAGATGCCTCTTGGCAGTCAAATGCAAACATTTCTGGTGTTGGTATTATTTGGAGGGATAGAAATGGGGATCTGATTCAAGCAAGGATCAAAAGATTAGCTGCAACATCAAGCCTCCATGCTGAACTATTAGCTATTCTCGAGGGAATCAGATTGGGGAAGTCTCTTTCTAACCTTTTCACCTTAGAATCTGACTATTTGGTGGCAATTAATTGTGTTTACCAACGACTGAAATCTCTATGAAATCTATATGACCTTGTCTGGGAGATTAACTCTCTTATTACTGAATATGGATTTCATGTTGAGCATGTAAAGAGACATGCTAATCAATCTGCTGACAGACTCGCAAAAATTGCTATCCAAATTAATAATGAACATATCCTCAACTAGAATTCTTTGTATCAAGAAATCAGGGGGCTAATCTTATTAGATAAGTGGGGAATTCCATCACTTAGGTGGGAGCATGATATGCACTAACTTTGGAAATTTTAATTGCATACTTGGAGCTGTGAAGATGGTGGACATGGGTTGTTTCAAAATCAAAACAAATGTGATGATGGTGGCTAAATCATGCTGGACATCAGCGTTGAAAAATCAAACCATTACTAGACATGATGGTGGAAAAGTCAAAAGATATGCAAAAATTTCATGGAATCAAACTCTTGGCTTGTTCATGGAATCAGAATCATGCTCATCTTTTGAGTTTCAAATGTTTAATTTAGGATATGTCCGACCAAATCAAGCCATTAACACAAGGGGTGGATATTTCTTGTTTTGGAAATGCATTTGCTAATAATTCTTTGTAGGTATTATGTATAGGATCAAACACAAGTGTCAACTACTCTATCATCTTTTGGTGGCAATTATGTTGCCTTAATCCTTAAAGACTCAAACTTTGTATATCTCTTCTTATTAAAAGGTTGGGGAACTTATTCATATCCCCACCCCTGGGTGGTTTTAACTTTTTTTAAAAAAAAACCATATGTTTTTTTAAAAGAATGTAATTTTAATTTTTAAAAAGAACCAAAATTAAATTTTGATTTTAAAAAAATATAAATAAGATTTTTTTGGATTCTTTTTAAATTTTAAAAAAGTAAAAAAATATAGAAAATTTAAAATGCGGGTTTTTTTTAAAAATCTTGTTGGGACACTTGGAACCACATTATTGGGTCACGTCTCCCAAGTAGGTTAAATTTTTATTTAAAATCTAGGGACAACTGCTGCCACGTGACCTAATCAGAGGCTGGCATGTGGCAGTTGGGGGGGGGAGTAACCTGCACATAAGCACGGTCCCCACAAGCACATGAGCTTGACAGATAAAAGGAACTGGACGCGGTTCTAGTTAGGTGCAACCGAGCACTACTTACAATTCTTTGCAACCACTTTGAAACCCCCAAGTGGGGGTTTCAAAGTTTCAATTCGGTTTCAAAGTGGTTTCAGTTCCTAAATAAAACCACTCTGAAACCCCAACAGTACATGATCTTATAATCAATAAGAAGGAAGTTTGGAACATTGGAAATTATGTAACTTGGTTGTTGATCAGACTTCAATTCTTGAACAAGTGATTGATGATCATGCAAGAGAAAGCTGCCGTAGTGTCTGGGGAAGAGGCCCGATGCTTAATTTTGAATAGGGTTTTGAGTATTATTAGTAATGAGTTAAATTAATATTAATGAAAATGTACCATTGTATTTAAGGATATATGTGATGTCATTTACTCCTTATATAACTAGGATTTAGATGTCGAAACTTTCTAGTACACTCTCCGTCCCACAATAAACTTTCTATTTTCCTTTTTGGGACGTCCCACTATAAACTTTCTAATTCTAAACTTTCTACATTTAGTCATAAATACGTGGTTATAAATTTTCCTTTCATTTGATTTATGTAGGTCCACTCTCATCATCCATTAAAAATACCCTACATAGACTTGTCTTAAAGTTTGTGCAAAAAATAATTTGGAACTTTAAAGTGGAATGAAGGGAGTATAAGATATCTTTCCCTAACATAATTGGTCAATAATCATACTTTTATATATACTTCTTTGGCTTGAAGCCCATAAGCAATTGCATATGGCCTAGTGATCATCAAACTTGGGTTTCATCCCAGGTATCATCGCTAACCATCGAAAAGCTGAAGGATGATGAAGTCCAGCAACCTTTAGTTTATCTTCTATGATTTAAATGTATTTTCATGCTATGAAAGTGTGCACATGGTAAATTAATGTAATTTACAAGAAAGGATGGAGAAATTGGGTCAAGCGGCTCACGAACAGCTCGGTCCGATATTTAGCCCACACGACACGTGGCCGCTTGAAACCCTATCACAATATGACCTCAAACTACAGTGCATCGGTATGTGGGCAGGAAGCACATTTTTGGGTACAACAAGGCTCAGGTGCATGTGGGTTGAATCCCGTGCCTAGGTATTAGCTGGACAACCTGATTGGTCATTGAGCATTATTTATGGGAGCCAAGTACATAATGACTTTAATTAAAATTTTGGGGTTTGTGGGAATTGAACTTGTGACCTTCAATTCTTCATTTAATTCTCTTATCCACAAATTTAATGAATATGATTGGTCTTTTGCTTAATTTTTTAAAATTGCATTATAACATTAATGATATGGTTAATCTCTTTTGAATAATGATAGTACTCAAGATTGTTTTGCGGCATGTCCCACACTTCTCCAAATACCTGCAAAGATCCCCGGGTTAATCTCAGGGGAGATACTTTGATATCTAAGTCAGTATATCATCTTAGTATATCTCTTTGTCGAGTAATTTCCACTTACCTTATACTGGCGTTTCTCTTCCGTATTTATAGTTTGTGTGGGATGTGAGCTCGTGGTCTAGTTATCACGTTCTCATCCTTGGATCGTATCCTACTTTGTGCATGAAACATCTGGATATGGAGTATCGTGTCTTTTTTTTACTAGTAATGTCATCTGCTATATCCGTAACATACTAAATCCATTTTGATATTTCTTTTCTCATGGCTTCGCTAAGAAAAACAACGTATTTCCACCTATTGATGAAGTGGTCCCCTTAACTTCTTAGCTCATTGCTGCATTGTGACTTCTGAAATGGGTCAGGTCGAGCAGGTCATATATACCATAACCCTCCCAAACACAAAGTCATGGAGATAGAGTGTGACATGATTCTGCAACTGATGTGCATAGTGTGGTATTTGAGGTGATGTCAGTATGAGGGGATCACCAACAACTATGTCTATTGAACTTATAGTGCGAGTTAAGTGAAGTTGAATGGATTCATAGGTATAGTATGAATGATTATTTCCTTTAAGTATGATACTATGGATGCATAATTAACTGAATAATTTTAATTGTGGTGTAGTTGTTTAATAGTAGCCTCCGTGTTTGATATTATGATAATATCAGTAGTTAGTTAATTGTAGCCCGAACATAGCAAGATTCGTGCATTATAAATTTAAGTTTATCATGTAACCATTACTTAGCGCCCTTTCCTAGATTAAAGTGAGAAGATTCTGATTCACAACTGACACATGGCACTTTTCTTACTTCGAGAAGGTACTCGGATTTTTAAATAATTATTGTGTGCTTTGTATTCCATGATCATGCAATAAAATCTTGTAACGAGCTGGAATAATTATATCATAGCACAATTGTTCATTTCGTTTATAGGTTTTCTATGTACCCCAAAGGAAAATTTAAAACAAAATTTCTATTTTTTCCTCAATTTAAAAGGTAATTTATTCCTATATTTTATTCTTTCTTTTCCTCCCATTCTAAACTTTCTGCAAGTATGGTTCATTTCTATATTGATTTGTTTTCTTTCGATAATACCTCAGGTAAGGATGGGTATAGTAGTGAAGCTACCCAGAGCGATGTTCATATTAGCTATGGATTGCAACGATAAAGCTTCACTCCAAGACGGGGAAGGTGGATTGGCATGTGACAGTCCTTTCCAAGGGATATGGTTATGAGGGGAGTGATGTAGTTGGGTATGTGAATAGTAGTCAGAGTGTTCTAACTGAAGATGACTAAGTTTTTTGAGAAGACAGTACCCATTCCTGGGTGCTGTAAAATTATGGTTCGTCAACAGAATGAAGGGGTACGTGACCCTCCATCGAGGTATGTATTAGTATATGAACATTATTTGATGTATGGGTTGACCAACCAGTCCTTGAATATGTTATTGGTGGGTTAGTGAGTTATAATATTGCGATGTTGTAGCTTAACCCTAAGGGTATAACTATAATTGTAGGCTTTAACACTACGTGTAAGCGGCCTGGGAAGTTGTTCAATATGAGTTTGTTATGAATTTTTTATCAGCTTCACAGGTTAAAAATAGTGAGGATCAATTCACATTCCACTCTAGTATTCCTAGGGTCAATTAGTTGACGGCTTCCCTGAGAATTATGGGGTATGGAAGAATCAGTATATGTTTTTTAGTAGTTCCCATATCGTTCAACTTCCTAGGTTATGTATTTTATGTGATTGTGTATTGGATTGATTTGACGTGTTCGGTATTAGTCCTTTTATTGAAGGTATGAGTATCTCTAGTACCCTTGTTACTTTTCCTGTTATTCAAGATGATAGAGCAAATGCAAAAAAAAATCATACCAATGATGAATATTATTCAAGGGTGACCTTATTCACCAAGGACAAAAAAAGGATCATACCTATGCTAAGATGAAGGAGAAGCTGTCTCTAGAAGATGATGCTAACTTGTAGGCAGGGAAGGAAAATCAATATCATCTTTCCACACAGCCGGTATTGCATCCTGAAGCGGTAGGCGGAAACAAGAGGAAGTGGGAGGGGAACAAGATTCCAGCATTCTAAGTCACACAGACTGTGGTGTGCGCAAAGAGTTGCACAAAGTGGGCAGCACATCCAAAATAAATAAATAAAATTTCCAGTCATGTAGGTTAATCACTTCCTTTGCCTTCTGCTGCTACTAGTGTTAGTATATTTATGAAGATTTTTATAGTGATTTTTATGTTAAACTATAGCTGAGAAATGAATGTTGGAGAGTCAGGTGTCCCTTGGGCACTGCCTAGTGAATTTTGCTGATCATTAGGTTATGATACTACAAAAAAATTGAGGAGCTGCAAGATGCTCTTGAAAAGAGCAAGATGGAGTTAGCTTGAGGAGCACAACTTGGGCCATGAGGAAAAAGAGCTATGTAAAGTACGTCGGGATCAACTTTGCCATAAGGGGCTTGCTCATTCGGAATACCCTTTGGTGTCGATGAGCAAAGTTGTTAAGACCTTCTATTTTTTCAAGTTCTTTGAAGAGGTGTTTTATGCTGCCATGGGCATGGGATGGTGTAATGCCCTGCTTCAAGTTCACCAGAAGAATCCTAATTTGAAGGCTAAAGATCTTCTTCATGAGGCTAATATTGTGAAAGTGCTTTGAGAAGCTAAGAACGAGGCATACAATCTATATATATATATATGAAATCAATATATATATATATATGGGTGGGTTCAGGTGAGAACACCCCCTTAATGTGAGAACACTCCTTTATGTGAGAACAAATCTGAGCCATTCAAAGTGGACAATCCAACGATTAAACTTAACAGCAGCTAAAATAAACACGTTGAATTCCAAAATATTAACATTAGACACACATTCGGGTTATAAGCTCAGAAATTGGGTCTAACATTAATTCTAAATTTTGATCACAATTTTTGAAAAAACGGCTTCCCTTCTGATACGTCCCTCTCTGTCATTTTTACCAGTTTTCTAGCACCATCGAAATAAGACCAGAATCTCCACCAGCTTTCTCACCAACAGGAACCCGAAGAACCTTCTGACACTGCTGATCGTTCCCTCCCGATGATGGAAATTGATGGCGGGTCTTCAATTCGTAGTTCTGGCACATCACCGATGCATGATTCGTCTACAGATCATCGTCGCAATAGAATCACACGAGTCACATAGCAGACACCACAGGTGCTTTGTGAACATCTAGTTGGTGGAGTCCTTCATGAAAATTTCAAGGAATGGATGAAATTATGAGTTATATTAAGGATAGGTAAAATAAACACGTCAATGTTCATCACTGGGAAAGGTTAGAAAATAATTGTTTTGTAGTCTTTTACAATGGTTAACATTGTTTCCGAGATTCATGATCTATTTATGCATGTCTTGGCCACCTGAATAATCTGAATGTAACCGCAAATGATTTTGTGAATGATCATAAATTATCGGTCTTTGAAGATATATCTAGCGTGTAGGTGTTTCAAGCGCTTCATGTTGTAATTTGTAGGTGCTTAAAGAATAAATTTAAGGTGCTTTAAGTATTAATTATAGGTGCTTGAAGAGTTATCTGCAGGCGCTTCAAGTTATAACTTGTGGACGCTTCATATTGTAAGTTGTAGGTGCTTTTAAAATAGATATAAGATGCTTTTAAGTATAAATTATAGGTGAGTGAAGAGTTGCCTCTAGGTGTTTTAAGTTACAACTTGTAGGCACTTCATATTGTAACTTGTAGGTGTTTTATATAGTAACTTTTAGGCACTTAAATAATACATTTAAGGTGCTTTAAGTATAAATTAAAGGTGCTTGAACAGTTACCTCCACGTGCTTCGAGTTACAACTTGTAGGCGCTTCATATAGTAACTTATAGGTGTTTCATACAGTAACATGTAGGTGCTTAAATAATGGTTTTAATGTGCTTTAAGTATAAATTAAGGTGCTTGAACAGTTACCTCCAGGTGCTTCATATAGTAACTTGTAGGTGCTTAAATAATATAGTCAAGGTGCTTTAAGTATAAATTATAGGTGCTTGAACAGTTACCTCCAAGTACTTAGGCGCTTCATATTGTAACATGTAGGTGCTTAAATAATATATTCAAGGTGCTTTAAGTATAAATTATATGTGCTTGACAGTTACCTCCAGGTGCTTCAAGTTACAACTTGTAGGCGCTTCATATTGTAACTTGTAGATGCTTAATTAATATATTTAAGGTGATTTAAGTATAAATTATAGGTGCTTGAACAGTTACCTTGGGTGCTTCAAGTTATAACTTGTAGGCACTTCATATTATAACTTGTAGGTGAGTGTGTGATGCTTCAATTTATGTCCGTAAGTGCTTTAAGGTAAGGTTGTAGGTGCTTTGAATTTGTATTGAAGGTGTTTCGACCTTTATTTGTTTGGACTTCAAGCCTGTGATGAAGGTGTTTCAACTTGTGTAGGTGGTTTAAGTTAAATTGTAGGTGTTTGAAATTAATATTGTTGGTTCTATAAGGATTTCATGCAATAAGTATTTCTTGTAAGTTGTTTGAGTGTAAAGTGCAGGTGTTTAAAATTATGTTAGTAAGTACTATTGAAGGTTCGTCAACTTTCATTTGTTGGGGCTTTGAGTGTGATGAAAATGGCTCAACTTATGCGTGCAGGTGCTTGAAATTAATGTTGTTGGTGCTTTAAGAATTTCGTGAAAGTTTTAATTATTTCTTGTAAGTGCTTCAAGTGTAAGGTTCTCCAACCTATGTTTGTAGGTGCTTTGAAGTTGTATTGAAGATGCTTCAATTCTGCATCGAAAGAAAGTGATTTGCACAACTTATGCTTGTAATGCTTTTATGCTTTGACTTAAACTTAAACTTTGTATTTTGAAGTTATATATCTGCGCTTCAAGTATTAATTGAAGGTGCTTAATTTATGTTTATAGGTGCTTAAACTTATACTCGCGGGGGATTCAAGAGTAAGTTGTAGGAGCTCATTCAATGAGGCTAAAAGAGTTGCAAAACGTAGACCGATACCAATGTTACTGGTTACATAAATGAAATGGTGAACAATAGATTGCTTGTTCAGGACATGCAAATGCATTTTATAAGATTTTGAAGACAATTTTTTACAATAAACCTAGAAAGAATAGGCATGTCAATTCTCTTGTGCCTTTGCTACTCATATTGACATTTTACGAATACATTTTCTTTTAAACTATATTTACATATAATTTTTAAAAAAATAAAATTAAACCACCTATCGGTGGGGGGGTGTTTATTAGGCTCCCCAAACCTGAATCCCAAAAACTGTTAATCGAGGCATTAGAGAAGTTATGTACTAACTAGACGTTAAAGTCCCGCTTCTAAGGCAAAAGTGACTCACCTAACTTTACAGTCATTGATTATGTTTCTACCTCAAGGATCTCCACCCCCGTGTTAATCTAACGGTAGCCAGATAATCAATAAAATATACAAGAGTATTCTATATCCATAGAGCTAAAAAGAATGGCAGGAAACAACTTGTACTATCCACATATCCAAACAAGAGACATCCACCATATTCTAAGATGAACAATGCCGAGTATGTCTCAACAATTGCTGCTTTTACCTATTCGTTCATTTCATTCCAGATCCAAGCTTTCCTGCTGCTAATTCCTAACGCCTTTGCCATCTTTGCCAGAGCATGAGCAGACTTATTCTGCTCTCTAAAAACATGAACAATTGATATATTGTGCTGAAGGACCAGATTCTGTATCCTCCATAGCTTCATTGCCAGTTTCCATGGCCAAGAAGCTCCTTAATTAATGATTTTACAAACCTGCAGGCAGTCAATTTGTAGAGTCAGAGGTAAGAAATTATGTTCAATACATATCTCTATGCCAGCAATAGCCGCCAAAAGTTCGGCTTCCATAGCATCTGCTACTGCTGCCATATTTTGTGCTCCAGTATATACTTTCATTCCTTCATAATCCCTAATTATAAAACCCAACCGTTGATGAATGGAGAGGTTTATATGAAGCATCAGTATTCACACTGTATCCCACATCTGGTGGTTTCCATTTTATCACC
>JAULKK010000011.1:4223988-4243520 GCA_032355705.1 Rubia peregrina
GGCATCTCAGTATAATTGGGAATATACTGATTATTGTATCAGTTGATTTCCGTTGGAGAAATTGTGCCCTTAATTTTTGGGGTGTTTTAAATAGTATAATGCAGGCTACTGAGTGGTAGTTTCGTTCATGGGCGATCCCTTTTGTGGTGAAAACCATTTCGTACAAATGTTCTTGGTAAAAATCTTTCCTTTTTTGGAGAGTTGAAACAGTTCATGAGTTTAAGAATGAGTTTAAGGAAGAATGTTGATTTTTCTCTTTATCTGCGAGTTGATAGTTTGTGAGGCTTGTCTGCTTTCAGTTCTGGAAGATGCGCAGTTGGATTTAAAAGATCGGGTTATCTGCCAACCCTTTTAGCAGTTGTCATCAGGAACAAGTGATCTAGTGCTAGTCTTTCGATGAGTAGCCATGTTAAATTTGCAGGACATTAGATATTCAGGTGAAATTAACCCGTTTTTACCTTTTCCATGCGGTGTAGGAATACTGTAATCATTTTCATAAGATTTCCAGTGACTATGACTGTTTAGAAATTGAAGTCTCTCTTTCGTAGTCCATCAAAGAACTAGTTAAAGCAATGTTTGAAGTCACTCTTATAAAATCCTTGTGATTATAACATTTAGAACAATCTTTGAAAGGGAGGGATGGTACAGCGGTAAAAGCTGTTTCCCTGTGTTGTCTAGGTCCCAGCTTCAAGCTGCGGAGCTAGGCCCAAATAAGAATATAAGGTAAGGCTATGTATGTGCCTTAACTGCCTGGTCCTTTCCTGAATCTTGCACATTCTGGAGTTTCACTCAACTTGGCTACCCAAGAAAAGGGAGGAAAAGTTTTTGGCATATTTTGTAATGATAAAAGTTGCAGTATCAGTTAAATCAAGAAAAATAAATCTTTTATTTGAATGCCATAGTCATACTGCCCCATGGGTTTGATCTAGAAACAACGCGGATGTTCTAAGAAGAAAAGGCATATTAAAGCAATGGGATGAAGTTCATCAACTTCATCTTGAATTTTGATGAAATGAAAGCTAAATCAGGCACCTGGCCTCTTTACTGTGAAATGATAAGATGTCAAGCATGAGGCACCTGGCCTCTTTTTGTTCAGGGGAGTACTATTATTAATATCTTGAGGGTATTATGAGAGGCATAAATATACAGTGTTGCTACTGTCTCATCCAAGTAACCACCTTATGAGATTTAGTGGGTACAAGAAACAATTGTTAGAACTAGATCATTAGAGTTTATACCACGTACTTCCTAGTTGCAAATGCTATTATAAACCATGATTATCATTTATCATGGTCAAGATGGTTTCTTCACTCTCAGCTTTACCTTTTCATCCTTCAAATATGTGCTTCTATGCTCCTCTGGCACTATCTAACTAATATGTCATTCAATTTGCAGATCCCTCCGAGGAAAAGTGCCGCTTCTTACAGGTCTCTTTTTCAGCTTTTAAAGTGGTTTTACTCTGAACTAGTTCAATAATATTTGGATTTTAATGTTATTCTTTTGCAAAATAAACTAGTATGAAAAATTCCAATAGGATAAAGTTCTGGTAATCTGGCCAAATTGTTTCCTTCTTTATGCTGACCATGGAAGTGTTGTAATATATAAGAATGAGACCAGTACACTTATCTTCTGCTGGTCAACCCAAGGTTTGGAACCTTTCATATGGTAGCATTGTTAATTAATAGTAATTTTTCTTATGATCTCTCCACTATATAGTCTGAAGTATGTATGTCAAGCTTCTTAAATACTATGAGTTCTTCCAACCGGAATCAATTTCATGCTCATTAAACCTAGTCTTATTCTCTATGTCACCTTTTGTCTCCTGCCCTGTTATGCATGATTGAATTTCATTGATTTTAGAGATATATCTTCAAGCATAATATTTTCCCCAGCATGCATGCCTAATTCCTGCATTAGGAGATATTCATGTTTTTACTTTTTACCTTAATAGTTGTCACCAATCAGACCTGAGTGCTCTGTGGTTTCTTCTCATAATGAACTGCATATTGAATTGTCTGAATTTTAACTTTGTACTTTGCTTTAGGCTGTGTCACTCTGTTTAGGATTTTATTGAACATCTGAATGAATGAATAAATAAATTTGTAAATCGAAATAGCTTCATTATAGAAGGAAATTGTAGGTTTTTTCTCACAAGCTCTAATAGGTCTAATTGGATACAAAATTACTCCAAATGGATAATACACGAAACAGTCCATAAATCTCTGTACATTGGAATGGTGGAATAATGTTGTCGGTTAGTGGGAAAGCGTATTTTAACTCAGGGAACAAATGAATTAGTATATGGTTAGTGTTACAATCCCTTTTATCTCTTTCAGTGTATTGGCCATCTATTTGGGCACGTCTACAAGGAATTTTTATGCTTTTTATATGGTCTTTAGATAGTCCCTCCTTCCCATTAAAGAGGCCATTTGAAAAGAAAAGAAATCATCTCAATTAAAGAGTTCACTTTAAATTTTGTTTTTTAGACTTACTCATATAGATCAGCGACATTTTAAAATCAATAAATATTGATGCAACTAGAAAACAAATGGTGACGAATTGATTATTTTGATGTTGTGCCTCATATCTCATAAGAAGTTGTACCTTATGCAAAATGTACTCCTTTCTAGGGATGAAGGGGGGTAATACTTAGGCTACTTTTTCGAGTGATGAATCAGTGTATTTTTTACTGCATGTAGGGCAGATGAGTGGAACGTAAATAAATGGGCATGGGAGGGCTTTCTGAAAGTTATCAGCAAGGGGGAGGAATGCATAATAAGACTTGAAGACAAGACATCAGGTAGATCTTTCTTATTTTCTAATTACAGAGAAAAATGCAATTAAAAACTACGTTAATACATATTAACATTGTGTTCCGCCTTCTGGTACAATTACAGGTGAATTGTATGCTCGAGCTTTTCTTAGAGATGGTGAACCTCACCCAGTGGAACCTGTAATTGACAGCAGCAGGTTTGGACGTTTTTTCACAAACTCAATAACGCTGTCTCATCATCATTGGAAAATCTTTGTGCGGTCATGACTTGTGAAAGTAATTATTAGTTCTTTCTAACTATGTTACTCCGACTCTAATATCCTAATGTGCCCACATCGCGTCCGACACAACACGACACTGGGATACTTCATTTCAAACCAAAAAATTGATATTTTTCTGCAAATTGGTCGAGTTGGACACTCGGACAACCGAATCCCAGTGGACACTTGATCCGCGCCTGAGTAACATAGCTTTCTAGTGCATCAAAACCTCTTTTGGAAGCCTTTATTTTAACTTAGTCAAGTATCATTACTTTGGGCCATTTGTTGATGTTTTTATTTAACAGCGGGATGCCCATGAACTTCGGGTTAGGTTCCTTTTGGTATATGAATGTTATTTTGAGTCGACAGCACCAAAATACACAGTAGATTTGGCAAAGTCAAGTGCTAACTTTCAGTTTCACTCTGTTTGCAGATATTTTGTTTTGCGGGTTGAAGAAAATATTGGTACTTTCTTCTGTTGGTTTGCTTTTCTTAAATCTGCAATTTGTTTTTGTTTTGCCCATGTTTTGGTTTTTAATCTTTTAGCTTGTTATATCAAGTGTATATTGTTTTCATGTGATGGTTATTTCGTTTATTGTTCGAAGAAGCTTGATACATGTTGAGCATGCCAAAACTTCAATTCAAATTCCTTGGTAGGGGGCAACTTGCAAGAAAATCTAATATTTCTAATCCGCATAGTTTAGGAAGTCATCTCTTAGCTGATTGAACCATATTGGCTTGGATAGTGCAGTCTAAACAGTTAAAAAAACCTTAAATTGACTTCAAACTTCAAAGCATGAACCATATTTGTTTTTCAGTTCTACACCTGGGATAATGACGTGCTTTTTTTAAATGTTGGTATTTTGCCTGCATATTCCAGGTGGTCGCCTTCGACATGCTTTCATTGGTCTTGGATTTCGAGAAAGGCCTCAAGCTTATGACTTCCAAGCTGCTCTTCATGACCACATGAAGTAATCTATTAGTATTCATTTATATGAATGTTAAGATTGCTGTTACGTTGGTTAAGGCGAAACAGTTTTTTGAATATTCCAGTAGATGTGTATCCTCCTGTATAAAATCATTCATATTACACTCGGTTTCTGTTTGAAGGTACTTAGATAAGAAGAAAACTGCAGAAGGAATGGAACAGCAATATCAGAAAACTTCAGCAGTTGATTATAGCTTAAAAGAAGGGGAAACCATAGTGCTGCAGTTGAAAAGCGTAAGCTATCTGGAGATTCATTGATGAGTTATTATGGTTCTGGTAGTTTTCCTGCTTTGCCTAATACCCTGCACAATTTTCTTCTTTACAGAAGAGTGGTCGCAGCGCTAAGTCCAAGTTTTTCGAGCAGTGTTTGAACAACCTGTCGTTGGAAGAGAAAGGTAGTCAAAAAGAGCCTATCATATCACTGAAACCACCACCACCACCACCAGACCCAGTCTCACCTGTGGTGAGTCCTAAAACAGCTCAAGAGTTGCCTTCAGAACTCAGCCTAATGGGATCTCCGGGAGTGCAGGATTCCGCGACACCTAAAGAAGAATCGAAAAAATCAAATCAAAGTCTGCCTGATGTTCCAGATGACGACTTTGGAGATTTCCAAGCAGCTGGCTGATACCCTATTTTAACTACTGTTTATAAAAAGGTCATTTGAAAAAAAAAGTGGTTTACTGTTTCAAGCATCTGTCCCTGTAAGTATTTTCCCTTTTACAATGGAAGAACTTGCTACTTTTCTCACTTTTAAAATAGGGCGAGAGTACACTATTTTTTTTTCCCGGAAAGAAAATGAGATGGTTCACCAATCACCACCAACATTTGGAATCTTGTAATCAAATCCTTGGATCCATGGTTCAGATGGTTCGCCTCCGTTTCCTGAAAGAGTCAAGAACATCAGATTTATGAGATACAATGATGAAGATTCATGCTTTTATATCATAAAAATAAGAACATGATACAAATATGTCACCAAAGTCTTCCGGAGACTTTGTCTGTAGATTTCATCTCCTCTAAAATCATTTCATGGTGAAACTAGTGACTAATTAAATATTACGAGATCATAAAATAGGAGCTGGTCAAATTTTGGAATCAAATTGTATTAAATATTTTCTTGGGATAATTTTTTGAAAATAATCTAAAATTCAGGGGCTGGATGGCAAAAAATTGATAAAAAGAAGAAACCTCTCTTCTCTCGCCTCTTGGAGCTGTCATCGGCTTTGACCACCCTTCGCTCTCTACACCACTGCCTCGGCTTCCAATTCTGCCTTCATTTGATTGCTACTCGAAATGTTTTTGTTGTTGGGTATGAAACAACGCTTTGCGTTATTTTATATTCAAATCTAGACGGCGGTGATTTTCGCCTTATCTTCCTCCCGACTGATTTTCATCGCGTTTATAGGCTGATTTTCGTCGCGTTCGTCGGCTGGATTTGTGCTTCCCATTGGCCAGTGGTCTTTCCTGACACTGATTTCGGTCTGATACGTTTGTTGGAATGGTTTTTCGTCAATGACGCTAGCACTTTTTAAGTTTTCCAGGTTCCGATATACTTTTAGACTAAATTATTTTTTTGGTCCCAAACATAGCATCTTTTACCATCTTTTGATTTTCGAGAGCAAAACCACATTTTTTAAGTACCCCACAAATTCAAAGTGAAATTTTCCGTCTCCAAAACCAGATTCCGACTGGTTTTCAGGTAAACTGACATTATTTTCGATATTGTTAGGGGTATTTTCATAATCTTACTTATTATATAACATCAATTTTTTTTAAAAACCCCTAACCATTTGATTTCCGTTCAACTGCGGTGGAGGACATCAGAGTTTCTGTAGAGGTGAGGAGGAGTGGGTGGGCAGGTGGCTGGGTGGAGGCAAGGAGGAGCGGTGGAGTTCCTGCCCACATTGAGCCGTCCAATTCGAAGAGAAACTTGATTCAAAGAGGGGGCCAAGGGTGAAAAATTAGGAGCAACAACGACGCATCCAGAGCGAGTTTGGAGCAACAACGACACATCCAAGCATCCACAACAAATTCTTCACCCTCGACCTCTCTTTGAATCGTTTTTCTCTTCGAATCAGACAGCTCAATTTGGGCAGAAGCTCCACCGCTACTCCTCGCCTTGCCCTCGCCGTCAAATGAGTTTCTGGGGTGGTGGCAATACGGTTTCTGGGGTGGCGACGGGTAGATGGGTTTCTGGGGTGGTGGCTGGGAAGGGAACGATGTTGAGGTGACAGGGAACGGTGGGGCGAAGATGGAGGTGTGTTGTTTAATTATAAAATTATGAAATTATCCCTAACCATAAAGGAAATAATGTCGGTTTACCTGACAACCAGGCAGAATATGGTTTTTGGGATAAAAAATTTCACTTTAAAATTTTGGAGCACTAAAAAAAAGTGATTTTGCTTCGGGGACCAAAAGATGATAAAAAATGTTATGTTGGGGAAAAAAAATCAATTTAGTCATACGCTTACGTTTCCCTGTTTTAGTCACTAAACCTGTATGTCATTTTGCTTGTACATGAGCTTCAGAAAATTTATTTGGCCCTGTTAAATGGGCTTACTATTTACTTGTTAAAAATTGTTTAGATAATGTATTTTGTGATAGTATTTTATTGACAATCCTTAAGTTTTGAACAGATTATCCGATTTTTTCACTTATACATTGCATTTGTTAAATTAAATGCTAACTTTAAAATTTTAGATTACATTTTAAAATATATTTTCACATACAAATACACAATATTACTTGTTGTAACTTATAAAATACAATCGGACAAAGTCTTTGAAAAAACAGTCTTTCCATATGGAAAGACGAGGTTGAATTACAATTATAGAATGGTAAAAGATTTTAGTTTCAATATTAAAAATTATTATCCAACGTATAGTAGCTATAAGTTTATAACCCGATTAATGCAAATCGGAATTTATTATTTTGATTTCTTCTATTTTGCAGTTTAAACCTTGGTCTTTCCATAATTTATAGAAAAACCGTTCCATAATTTATGGAAAGACCGTCGTTCCATAATTTATGTAAAGACCGTCTTTCAAGAGACAAACTCATACAATATTTAGTTTCTTTAGAAATTACAACTTTTGTGGCTAAAAAAATTTAGGGGAACCATCCATAAGTTAATGGATATTCCACTTTTCTAGAGGTTTCATATATCCCCGTCATCATCTTCGTTTGTCGTTGTCTCGGCATTTACATCATTCGAACGTGTGAGATCATCACGTGTCCCTTTCCAGGACATTTTTCTACCTAAAGAATCGTATCAACATCAAATGGACCATCAAGTACAATTCTTAGAGAGAGTGGTAATGAAAATCAGTTTTGAAACCCTAGAACTCAAATTTTGAACTTAGACATTATTGAAAAAGGGAACATTGATAATCTACCTACTAGATTTCTACAAAATATTTTAAGGTGGAGACTTTACAAGTGGATTTCTTCAACAAAAACTGAGAATGTAATCATACCACTTGAGAGGAATTTCACACATTGATTCAAGAGAGAGTGATGTTTACCTTTTCATATGATGAAATGGTTTTCCACTTGCCATGATCTCCATCTCCTATCACATCTTATGTTAAAACCCTAGCTCCCAAAACTCCCCACTTGTTTGGAAATTTTGAGAAATGTGACTTATAAATGGGTTAAACTAGGGTTTGTGAATAGTTTTGTGAATCAGAAATCAAATATAGGGAATGTTTGGGATATGAATTGAAGAGGGGAAGGAAGAAGGGTTTTTGGGGAGAAAAGAGTGGGAATGCGTGCCCAAAATAGGCATTAAAGGTGTTTTAAAACACCTTTCATGTCCTTCAAACTCATTGTCCCGTGATATGATTTATAGGATCGAAATTGGGTTGGGAAATGCTTCCGAGTCCAAAAATATTTCGTTCATTTGTTACTATAGATACGAGCTAGTCCCGAGCTCGAAACTAGTTAATAGTATTTAACAAAATAGGGCTACAATTTGAATTACAAATCCCCAAATTAACACAAACCATCGGAGACGAACGCATATCCCCCCAACTCAATCCAAAAATTTCCAACTTCAACAATGGCTAGGAGTCGTGGAGGAAAATCAACTGGAGCGGCCTCTTCCCGGAGTCACCAACCGTTCGTGAAGCAAGGTTCTAGTCAAAATTTCTTCAATGAAGAGGCCAAACATAGGCATGTGGATTTCCACCGCCACAAATGTACCAATCCTGAAATTGTTCGTATTTTGACATTGGTCAATTGCGATTAGGTGACTTGCTCAATTATTTTAAGAACTTCCAATTTCATAAATTATTGAAATAAAATGAGCCTGTTCATTATGCTGAAGTGCTTCAATTTTATGCTAACCTAGGCAAAAGTAAAAACAACCATGACCTCACTAAGGTGAATGAAAATTTAATACCCATTAAGAAATTCATAATTAATGAGGTTTTAGGTTGCAATTATTACAACCCATCTACTTTTGCCCCTGAGGATATAAATGGTCCGTTTGAAACTTTCCTCAACAGAGTTGACCCGCTATTACAGAGTACACCCCCCTTTGCCCCTAGCCATGGGTAGAAAATATTTTCATAGGAGGGTACAACGACGGGCAGGCTGAGAAATATGACGTGGGGGGGGGGTTCTAACGGTATACCAAAGTTTGGTATATGGGTTGATTTGTTAGAATGTTCTTCCTTTGAGTGGTTATGCTTGTGAGCTCACCTTAGATAATTTGTTAATATTCTACTACGTAACAGAAGGGATTAAGATTAACCCCGACTACACAATTCTTAATTATATGCTTAAGACAGTTGCCAGGAAAAAAAGGATCTCCCATATAGAGGATTGATCACTGCAATGGTCAAGAAGTGGGGGTTACATTTGTAGATAAACCATTGCGAGTAGATTATTATAATGGAGGATGTGGGGGTGGTGGTTTGAGCACAAACATTTGACAATGGGGTTCGATAGCAAGTACGAATTATCCGACTATTCCGAGAGTTGCTGGGCAAGCTGCAAAGAGAGCAAGGGAGGATACAACGGCGAGGAGCGATGCATCTTCATCCCATAATTATTATTAAAATTTAGGACACATGAATTACATACTAATTTGTAATGCTTCTCACCATTGAATTCTATGTGTTGATTATTAATTTGTAGGCCGAGGAAGATTCTTGAAGAGCATAATTAGTAGGTACATGACAAATGCCTTCGCTCGAACATTAGTGCATTGACGTGGAGGTCGAGGTAGCGGAAGCTAATCACGTAAAGTTTGTTACGTCTTCAGGCTTACACATTGACCAATGATATGAAGCCAACATGCCTAATTTCAAACCCGTATTCTTCGATGAGGATGGGGATGAAGATGATGAGGAAGATGAAATTGAGAATGAAGTGGAAGTGGTAGAGGGTTGAACCAATGATGATGGAACCGACCCGGAGATTGAAGAAATGTTCGCTGAAGACTCATAGTAGAAAAAATTAATTTGAATTTGTTGGTTAAAGACAATTAGTGCATTTTGGGGATTGTAAAATGAATTGGTAACTAGATTGTGTGTTATGAGGATTTTTGGTTAGGATTTAAACTAAGATTATTAGTTTTTTGTGGATCATTTGATCAATTTGAAACTTCATTGTGTGATTTGAGAATTATTGGTTATACTATGAAATTCTGATCATCAAATGTTATTTTTTGTCCACTTATGAAGCTTTTGGAATTAGGGAATTTCCAAAAGAAAAATAACACATTTCTTAAGATTAACCATTGAAACCGAAAAGCTTCTGAGTCTGTAACTCTTCCGGTAAATGTAAAAATGTCCCGGACGATGTTCCTAGTTCAAAAGATTCTTGGATACAATTTTTACAGGGTCCGAATAAACATGTTACGAGTACGGGACTATAATTTCGAGCTCTTAGGCATTTTTTGGTCATCTTCTTGATAAAAACGGGTCTATTTGTTTCTTGAACTAATTTTCTTCCGAGCTCAGAAATACAAAAAATGGCTCATTATTAATTCAGTTAAGAGACAGTTCTGAGTCCAGAACCGAGAATCACTGCTTCAATAAAAAGATTCGACGATGTTACAAGTTGGAAATTGGGTTTTCTATATAAAAAAAATACTTGATTGAAATTCAAAACCCCAAATTAGAAAAATTAATTACCATATTTCAGCGGAAGAACGATAAATTTACCCACCCAATTCGAATTTCCAACCATGGGAGAACTACACCAATGATGTCCACATCCAACGGTGCGAGCTTAAGCAAGAAAGGTGATTCAAAATCTTCTAAGAGCTCTCGATCGAGCAACCCGGCATACGAAATTGTGAGGTTTGTTTCACTTCCTTCCCAAACTAGGTATAATGCTTTGAGAGAGTGTGTGAAATTGTTGGATCCCTTTGTCATTGACTTGAACATTTACCATAGCATATATATAAGAACATAGGTCCTTTTACCTCAGTTCTTTAGAACTTTTTACCTCGGTTTTTAGTCCTAAAAAACTGAGGTAATTGCTACTGTATTAAAAAGTACTTTTCACATCATTTTTGAACCAACGTCGGCAGGTTTTGTGACCGATGTCGGTCCAAGAAAGAAGGCCTACAATTGGAGACCATAGATGCAACATCATTTAGAACGATATCAACGTGCATAAGGTGCGACGTCGATGATAGCAAGAAGGCAGACGAGGGGACTGGAGTTGCTACGACATGTCTATGTCGACGTCGCAGATAATGGTATGCGACATCTCATGCTCCAAGGTACCCTCTTCATGTCCCTGCTGACGTGGAAGAATAACAAATACAATGTCATTTTGTATGGATGATGTCACAAAAAAACTGTCGGTTTATGCGACGTCGGTAAGGAGTCGTCGCTTCACTGGTTTGTACAACATCGTAGATTAGTTGTGGAAACATCGGTTCTCATAAAATAACAATCGTTCGTTGATAGGCGTTACATGTTTAATATTCCATAACTCGTGAAATGGTTAAATATCATATAACAATCAATTGTTGTTCAATTAATGTCGGAAAGAATGAGAATGCACTAGAACATGTATTACAAATACATGCTAGAATTTACTAAAATACATGAGGTTGATATGAAATTGAAACATTAATTGTATTGAACCTCCATTGTCTACGTTACACGCTGAAATTTCATCGACAACTCTCTTCATCCTATTACAACCAATACAATACAATGTAATAAATTTTATGTTAGAATTGGGAAGTCCCCAAATGATGTACACATAATAGAGTCATACGTAGACGACATTAATGTAAACATGGAATAAGTACTTGATCTGCTTATAAGTGTGTCGCATGCAGGAGAGATCAAAATTGCAAAGTCCGACAGAAAAGCGATTTCAGACATTCATAGATATTTCAATCATTTCATAGAAGAGTTTCATAGATAGTTTCATTTCATAGAAGGAATTATATTATCTTTTTATTTCATAAAAAGCCAAGAAAAGGAAATTTCATGTGATTCTATGTGATGAAAATTATCGTTCTCATAACACTTATCAGAAGGGTATTAATGGTTTATTAACAAAAATGACGGACGATTACCCCGGTCTATCTGTGCATGACCAAATCGGAACATGGTTGTCGTGACTTGGTGAATCAAATAAGTGCATCTCCAATTTTGCATTTGACTTCTCAACTTTGTTGGTGGGACCTAGGTGCAAAATTTTAAAAGTACACCGATAGTCCAAAAATTGATTCCACTCGTCCTGGAAGGGACCTTTGCCATCCCCAGTTGAACTTATAATCCTTTAAAGTGATAAAAAAACTGGCATGATCCCACATAAACTTCCACATGATCTTTCGATTAACCCTTGAATATCATCTACAAATTACTTTAGACCACGTACTAGCACTTTAAAAAATTGATTGACGGATTTTCATTATCTTTTAAATTCATAAAAAATAAGAATGTGTAATTTTGTTTGATTCTATGATGTGGATTTTATCGTTCTAATTAATAACACTCATCATAAGGATATTAATGGAATAATAATGAAAATGAGGGACGAATACCCCGGTTTGTTGATGTCTAAATAAAAAAAGATTGTGACAATGTTATTTAGATAATTTTGTATCTCCAATTTTGCATTTCGTCCTCTCCCACTTTCTCGAAGGGGCCTAAGCGTAAAAATTGTAAAGTTCACTGGTTGTGCTAAGATTGATTTTGTTTGAACCGGACGTTATTAAAATTCATGGACATTTATAAATTTTAATTATTAACTCCCAACATACTATTAACCGTTGTGAAGGTTAATTATGTTAGTTTTGGTCAAACGCGGGGCTTGTTGCTAAGCTAATGAGCTGAAATGGTGAGGCCTACCTTCAGGTAAGCCGACGTTGCTCATAAGTCGGTAACGTGTCTCCATAATCGATTGATCTACAATGTTTCACATGCTGAAATGGAATTCAAAAGGGTCAATCAATTTCATTTTGGACAAACCCAGGCCCATTTTCTAAGCTAGTGGACTGAAATGGTGAGGTCCACATTGAGGTTAGCCGACGTCGCTTATACCTCAGTCCAATGTCAATAAGGTAGACTAATATGCAATGTCTAACCGACAGGGTTGAATTCACAACAGTTCATAACGACTATATATATGGAGCCCACCTCATAAATCACTTCAAACATTCAACTTTCCCTCAAATTTCAATAGTTCCTCAACCCACTTTCTCAAATGTGTGGTTTCTAGATTCCCTAGATTACTTTTATTATTGTATTTTCCTTAATTTTGTTATGTATATAGTATATCAATGTGTTGTTTGTTTTTATATTTTGAAATTCCTTTGGATTAGGATTCTAAGTTGTAGCAATTTTGGTTTTACGTTCTCCCTTTTAACCGGCCCTATGTTTTTTGTTTAGAACCTTTGTTTGCTCCAATTTTTTTGCAATTGAGAATGCATATTTTAGTTTTGAATGTGACATTGCTGGTCCTTCGATCCTCTTTCATTTGGAGCAATCATCCAGCGACGTCACTCATTCATATTTTCTGTGTTATCCTTGTATGAGACGTCGCTGGTCCTTTGATCCTCTTTCATTTGGAGTGATCGTCTAGCAATGTTTCTCATTCATATTTTATGTGTTATTTTTGAATGAGATATCGCACTTTCTCGGTTAACCAATCCGTTTAACCAAAAGGTTAGCAATGTTACTTAAACATGTCAACCATCCCATTATTTTGAAGTGACGTGTCAGCGACGTTGCTCATACATTTTGACCAAGTCATATTTTGGACCGTAAGTGCATTGCCTAGGCAACTTGAAAGATTAATTGAACCAATTCATATAGAACCACTTTCTTTCTGTCACAATATTTATCATCCGTGACAATATGAATTTCTGGAATCAGGGTTAACAATGATGGTTAGAGTTGTATTGCCCTGATTGAGGTGAGCGATTTTTTTAGATTTAAATTCATTTTATTTGGTTACTTATTTTCTAATTTAATTTTTAACAATTTCATTGACCAATGTAGATCCGTAGAGATTGGGATGGGACCTTCGTCCGTGGACTACATTCGGGGATGTTATTCCACACTTCATCCGCACTCTGACCCAGACGAACTTCAGGTCAATTCCAATTTGGTAAGTCCTCCCTGTTACACATGTATTTTATTCCCAATCAACTTTTTCTATAGATTACTTTCATATGTACTATATGTGGTTTTCTATTTATAATTTAGTACTTCCTAAACCATATTGCAGAGCTCCTACCTCCGTACAAGTTGTCTATTGTACTACGGTGCAATGGAAAGAAGTTTAACATGCACTACTCAAGGAACAGAAGGCTCAAGACCCTGCCTCTAAGGGGTTTCGACAATTTCTTGATGCAGAGGAATTCGAGGTCGGGGACATGCTCTACTTCGAGCTGTTAAATGGTGTTGGACCCATAGTTTTTAATGTCATCTTTCTTCCTCGCAGATTTTAGTTTTACTAGCTTTTGAAAAATTATTTGAATTTGGAACAATATTTATTTTATGTATTTAATCTTTAATCTGCAATCCATTTCTTGAATTTTATTTTAATGTTATTGAATCCTCAATATTTAACCTAATATATGACCAATGAATAATGAATAATTCAGGGTGACCTTGAACTCTCTCTCCCTCTTGTATTTCAGAGAACATTAATTATAAAAGTATACACCGTATGCAAAGTAACATGAAACAATAATAAAATCATAATTAAAAGAGCCCCACATAGATTCTAAAAGGCCATGAACATACACCTCTGGTTAAGAAGCTTTATGACAAAATCCTTGGAATTGAAAGGCGGGACCCCTGCAGTGTAGGGACTCTTCACCTAATCATAAGCCATCATACTACTATCCAAATGTGAGGCTCTATAATTATCTTCCAGGTATTTCATAATCTCTCTGTTCACTTTCTTTGATCTCACCTCCGGAAATTGATACCTGCATACATGCAGTGTTCACCGAACCCAGAACAACATGAGAATATATTGAACAACATGAGTATATGTCATGGATCTAATGAGGCAAAAATAACAAGAGCATAAAAAATGTAGACTAATCTTCCAACCGTAACAGAAAGCAGCAGGGGACAGATAAAGGGGACCAATTCGGTTCCTTTCAGCAGCTGAAAGGAGAGGGAGTTCAAGGTCACGTTGAATATGATCAAGAATTGTGTGTAAAGAATTTGTTTCAATCATACTGAAACTATCAAATATTTTTTGCGAACAATTTTTTAAAATAAATTTGAACTGTTAACTGACTAGCTTGTGGGCTGATATTGTTAGGCCTATATGAATGTGCGCGCCAGTCAAGGGTCGATCCTGTTTTACCTTGACCAACAGAGGTGTGACGTCGATATTTGAGAGGCGGACATCATAAGGTTCCAAAACTACTTCACACCAAAACAACTATAAACAAGAGGTCCTTCACAATCAGTTGAAGCTTCTGTTTACATGTTTTTCTCAAATTCCAACAGTCTCCCACCATCTCTTCTCTTCACTCTTCTCAAAGCTATGGATTTCATACTCTTCTAACACCTACATTTCAAGAATTTTTTACTTTACATTGTTCGATCTTTGGTCTTTGAATGTGTTGTGCATTTTGGTTTTCTAGTTCTTACTCAAATATGTTAGATTATGAAGTTTCCTTAAATGTAGGCACAATGTTTTGGTATGGCATTGGACATATTTCAGTAATTGTTTGTTCTTAAAGCATAATTTTTTCCAGGATTATGTGTATTTTCCCGTAGCTCCCTCAGATTTAGGTGAGTCAATAGCCTGTCAGTCACATGTCGGTCATAACGAGCTTTGTACGGCGTCGGACATTATTATGTCCATCAGTATCTACGAGACGTCACACCTATTTTGGTTTAACCATCAGTGTAACCAATTTTTTAACGATGTCGCATACAAGCATTTCCGCTTTTTTACTTTTGTAATCTGACATCGTATCTGCGTTGGTCTATTGTTCAATTTAGTCAACAATGTAGCGATGTTGCGGGTACACGTCGACCAAGCCACTGATTTGGACCGACATGTATCCGTGACTTATAGGCTATGTTGCACCGTGCATTTCTAGGTTTGATTTTCCCATAACATTTTTTTGATCCAGGACTAATGGCTGGCGAAGGATCCTCAAGTCCCCCCATTTTTCTATGTCTTTTACCTTTGTACATAGATATTTACTAATACATTTTCATACTATACCACAATTAATATATCTTTGTTTTCCTGTAGTTCTCCACACAACGAAGAAATCCAGAGCTTCTTGTGTTTGATCTTGAACATAATATAATGGTTGTTGATAGCCCATGGTTCCACTTCACTCTGAAGCACTAGAACTTCGGGAAAAACCCAACTTTAGTAAGGAATTTTAAATTAATACTAACTGTTGTTAATTGCACACACAGACACACACATATTTCTAATCAATAATTATTTTTGTAATTGATTACACGCTGTGGGAGATTGTACCAGTTCGCCGACTGAGAAGACCCCCGTTGTGCTGAGGTGTTACGGGACAAAGCGACGCATGAACTATTCAGGGGGTGGAAAAATCAAGGCCTTGTCCCGAAAGGGTTTTGGTGAGTTCCTTTCTAGGAACCGCCTTTGTATCGTGGACACCTTGTTCGTCGAGGTGATAGAAGCTAGGGGGCTAATCGTCTTCAAGGTCATCATAATCTGAGCTGATTGAGTTTATTGTAATTTCTGTTATGCTGAAACTATGAGACAATTCTTATTCGAATAGATATTTTCATGACTTTTCTAATAATTTAAGTACCTTAATTAAGCAACATACAATTTATTGTTGTGTTTCCCCTTTTATTCCACCATTTCCAATCGAAATGTAACATAATTAATATTCTTAAATTTTAAATAATACTTCTTCATTTTCTAAAGTCAAAATTTTCTATTTTAACCTATCTTTACATATCAGTGACGTCGGTCGTCCATCGGATAACATGTCAACGGGAACGGCCTTTTGAAACAACATATGCGATTTTGAGCACAATTCGATAACATTATTTACTCTATTTTTTAACCTTTTACTTCAATTAATAAAATAATCGAGGTAAAACATATTATTTACCTCAATTTTTTAATAGAGGTAATTTTTTAATTTAATTTAAAAAACAAGGTAAAAGAATTTTTTACTTATGTTATTTGACCTAAGCAAAAAAACCGAGGTAAAAGGGATGAAGTAATAGGTCCAATTTTTTGTAGTGATAGGATTGACCGATCCCATGTCAAAATTTGGTGGTCAAAACATTCTTAAGCTATTGACATTGAATGAACCGTCATATTTTGATGAAGTTTGTCAATTTTATAGTAACTTGCTTGAAATTGAGGGTGGCCTTTTAGGACGAGGGTGAACAGTTTTGATGTAGACATAAGTCCGAGGATACTCGATCAATTGATCGAGTGCCCTTATAAGGGTTCGGAAAAATGTTTATCCAGTTCACTTGGGTGGAGCTTTAGATGTTGTATATCATCAAAGAGAAACGGCCTTTAGATACCGAGTCTCCAAATGTTGATCCTTTTGAGTGTAGCTTTAGGTACTTCCAAATGAACGCTCATAATTTAGGGAGGCTCGAGTATTTTAGTCTAAGTCATCCCACAATTAATCAAAGAATTGTTTACGAGATGATAGCTTGATGCATTGTTCTGACCCCCCGCCATATCACGAAGCCCCCGTATACAACCCTAATGATGTTTACTTTATTATCAAGGATAAGAGAATTAATCCTAGGTCAGATATATTCAAACATATGATATGGGTTGCATCATCGAATAAGGTGATTAAAAATCTTCGTTATAGAAACTTGATAACTTCGATTTTGAAGAATGTGTAAGGGACGTTGTTGCATGGGAATGAGAAGGCTTGTAAGTATTTTGACAAGCAATACTTTGTGAAGAATAAATGGGTGCTCGTTGAGCACAAGTGGTGCCATACAAGTTGCGATGCAAGGGACACAACAAAAGGCCGAGGATAGAAGAAGTTATGGTTATGTAAGTTCCTTTTTTGAATATTTTTGAAGGGTTTTTTTACTTACTAAAATTTATTTTATTTTTTGTGTGAAGAGGAATCGAACTCCAAATTCATTAAGGGATTCAAAACTTGTCACAAGTGGAAGCACAACGAAATTTGCCAATTGCGAGAGCGGGTGTGGAAGCTAGAGGGTTGCCAACGCACTTTCGAACGTGAATGTGCAGTGTCAAGAAGATCACGCTCTACAAGAGCATCTTCTATGTGAACTAGTTATATTGTCTAAGGGGATTTGAAACTTAATTTTGGTCCTGAGATTTTGAAAATATTCGCAATACTACATTATTTTTTGTTGATGAGACGTTAAATGCATGTATTTTCCAAAGAATTTAACATCTCTTGTGTTGGAAAATTTCTAGATTTAGGTAGGTTTACATCACAAGGGGTTTAGATAACTATTTTTGGTTTTCGTATCTAAATCCTTCATTTTGTAACCTATTTTTAGTCTAATGGATTTTTGATCCTTATGAGCATCTAGATTCCTTTTTGTGAGCTTAATTTGTAGATTGCTCGTAAGCACTTCAAAGTATTTTAGTGAAGGTCATTCACAAGGATGGTAGAAGATTGAAGGCTACGAGTCAAAACGTGGTAGAAGATAAAAGGGTCGAAGAAGGAAGACAAAGAAGCGGATGAATTGTGATCTGGAAGTTTGAACCGAGTTCTGGAAATGATCTGAGAAGAACCAGCCTCTTAGGGTTGTACCATTGGATTTTTCTTCTCGAGCACTATAAAATCGACTACAAGAACTCCCAAAACGGATGAGCGGTTCACCCGTGGCAAAGGAAACAAGAAGAGGGCAGCGTCTCCTCTGCTGGCCGCAGGACACCTTTCCGGGCCGCAGCATCAGAGCAGAATTTGCCACTTTCCTTGGACCATAAATAGCCCTCCTTCTTCCCCATTTGTTCAAGCTCGACTAGGGCACTCAAAACCCTAGGTTTCCTTCATATTTTCTTGGTTTTTGTACTTCTTCTATGGATTCTTTTAGATTTGTTATGGGTTTTCATCATCTAGCCTAGATTTGATCTTGGGAGCAATTGGTAAGCATTTCTAGTATGATATTGTGAGACTTGGTTTATCCTCTTTTGTGCTTTGATTATCAACTATGTTTTATGCTTTGTTGTGTGATTAATGCATGATTTACACTAGGATGATCAACAGGTTGAAGATTATGAATTGATTCTTTGCTAGGTTTTTGGTCAAACCCGGGAGACTTTATCTTTTTATCGATGTGATTATCGTTGGTTAATGTTAGGTAATTATTGGGTTTGAAAACTAATTATTATTATTGATTGATGAAATTGATTAGATTTAGGATGAATTGAATGAGTTTGCCTAATTATCGAAGTAGTACACTAATGACACCTAACAAGAAGGCCGATCCTCATAGTCGTCATTAGGAAACATAATTGTGCTATCCCGATGTTTCTCGCTTGTAGGACATTGTGGTAGTTGTGTTGGGTCTCCATGTTTATTTCTATTCTTGGGGAAGTCTATGGCGCAGATCGTCTAGAATGACCCGAGGGTAAGGGTTATTGTGTTGCGCCGATCGACCACCCTAACTATAACCTAGGAGAGGTGAGAAATGTATTCACTCAAAAGGTGTTACAAGTTCTCCACAACATGTGGTTAATACATAAAAATAGGATGATTAGTCGATGATCAAAGGATAGCTAGAAATGCAAACCAATTGCGCCCAAGACTCGTTATCATCTTAATTACATCTTTCGTACTAGTGTGTTCGTAGTTACATTGTTTTCTCTAATTGTTGGTTAATTTAGCTCTTTAAAGTAGTCGTAGTGTTAAAATCAAAACCCCTCCAACTTGGTTACCACACACGTAGAGTGACTTCTTCGTGTGCTTTTTAACTACGTTTAACACTCGATAAAACCTCTTTTTCTCGTGGATGACCCCGACTTGCTGCAATCTACTTTATAGTTGTTAGCCGCAATTAGGGCCAATAAATACTATCTTTGAGAGGCACGATGA
>JAULKK010000011.1:4257609-4282981 GCA_032355705.1 Rubia peregrina
TAGTTATGGCAGAAGACAATCGCACTCTTAGGGAGTTGATGGCTCCTAACTTAGAGAATCCAACCCCTGTGTATTATTTTCCTACCATTGCCATCGAATGTGACTTGTGAGCTCAAGATGGGCATGATCAAATGTTTGCCAACTTTCCATGGGATGGCTGGTGAAGACCCGCACAAGCACGTGTCGGAGTTTCACCTAGTATGCACTAATATGAAGCCAACGGGAGTTTCAGAAGAACACTACAACTTGATATCCTTTCCTTTCTCGCTGTGGGATGCGGTTAAGGATTGGTTATATAATGTTCTGCCTAGATGCATCACTTCTTGGATTGACATGAAGAAGCGGTTCCTGGAAAAGTACTTTTTGTCTTCCAAGTCTGCACGTCTCAAGAAATAGCTCTCAACCATATTCCAATTTGTAACTAATCCCTTTACAAGTATTGGGAGTGATTCAAGAGGTTTTTGGCGATCTATCCTTATAATCCGTTCAAGGAGGGCGACTTGGTATATTATTTGTTCGAAGGGTTGTGCAACAAAGACATGAGGAAGGTGAACGATGCATGCAATGGCCAACTGGATAAGGCAATTTGGCACTGGATCTCGAGTGAAGACTTTGGATGAGCCAACTCAATCTCTCAAATTGGAAAACAAGTTCAAGGTTTGCGTAATATGTAGCCTTAATCGTCCTATCAATACTTGTCCACGACTGGTGGAATATTTTGAAGAGGTGAAAGCATTGGATTTGAACAGTAGAAATAGGAAACATTTTTCTAGGGGGCAACAACAAGGGTTCTGAGGGAACCAAGGTGGAGAGAGACAAGACCCCTACATAAATACCTTCAATTCTCGGTACTGCGATCACACAAATTTCCATTGGTCCGGGGAGGAAACTCAAGGGTACAATTGAGGTGGACAACCTCAATCTCAACCCTACCTGAGAGGAGAAGGGTTTTCCAACAACAACATTGCTTTATACAATTCGGATCAAGAGGAGATCGTTGTGTTATAACTCAAATGGCAAAGAAACAAGATGTGTTCGCGAAGCCGTCAAGGAGAGAAATTGAAGATATAGGCACTAGAGCTTTTTCGAGTATCAAGAATCTCGAAATTCAAGTTGGCCAACTCGCCACCTCAGTGATTCAACTTGAGGCCAATGAATTTGGTAAGATCTCTTCCCAACCTGAGATTAATCTAAGAAATGTGAGTGTGTTAAAGCAAGGAGCGCGAATGAGGTGCTCAAGCCCGAGAAGGAAATATCTTAGGAAGATGATTTGATGGTGGAAAGAAACAAGAATAACTTAGAGGAATGTGATATTATTGCAGAGGAGGAGCTCGTCAAAGAACTCTCCACCACCGAGGCGAGGGTGATCGCTTTACTACCTTTTCCTAGTGCACTTCGCGGAAGGTTGAAGGTGGTAACCAATGGGGTGCACATTCGCAAAATCTCCGAGATGTTGAGGTTAGCGTTCCAATTTTGGATTTGATTGAGCATGTTCCCTCTTATGCTAAATTCTTGAAAAAGTCATGTACTAAGAAGAGGAATAAAGCAAATAGGAAGGTAGGACAATTGAAGATAGGGGGGGTACCTACTATAAATCATAGGAACTTGCCTAAGAAATGTGATGACCCCGAGATGTTTTAAATTCCTATCTCCTTACGTGGAAAATTATTGAGGAATGCTATGATCAATATAGGAGTATATATTAATGTGATCTCTTCTAACCTTTATGAAAAGATAGACATAGGTGAGCTTAAGGAAACTAGGGTAATTGTCCAATTAGATGATCACTCCAAAGATAGTTCTCAAGGTATTGTTAAGGATTTAATGGTTAGATTAGGAAATTTAGTGTTTTCGGTGAACTTCTATGTCATTGAAGTAGTGCACGATGGCGGTGCGCCCTAAATTGTATTGGGGAGGCCTTTTCTAAAAACGTCAAGGACTAAGATAGATGTTCATTTAGGGACACTAACCCCAGAGGATGACATTAATATGGTTGGATTTTAAATCTATAAATCTAAGCATGATTCACATATTCCCTCTCTTAAGTGCAATGGCATAACTTTGTTTGATGAGCTTGCCTAATTTGAAAACCCTTGCATGATTAATGAGAACGATTGCTTAGATGATATTCTTAATGATAATGAGAATGATTTCCTAGATGATATTGTTGATGATGATGAGAGTGATGAAGGAAATCATACTTTGAGCTTCAATTGTGATAGTCATGTTGATGAGACTTATGATATGCATGGTTTTAGTAATGATATGTCTGTCATGGATTGTTTATCTATGCTCACTAACATGAAGAGATTATTGGAGAGTGGCGAAGACGTAACAACACTCAACAATTTATAAAACCTAAGGAAACAGCTAAGGACTCGACGTTGGCTAGGTATGGACATTCACTCTCTATGGCGAGCAAATCACGTAAAGGTAAGGATGGCACTTTGTGGAGACATCTCCACAAGGATGTCATCATGGGTGGAGTTGCTGATGGCAACACCAAAGACCCAAAAGTAGGTTCGTTTTAATCAATTGTATGAAAAAATCAGTCGTGAGGATGACAATAAAAATACGGTGCTCTTTCTTGCTTTGCTTTAACATTTTCAATAAATAGATTTGCATATTTTTGTGTGTGAAAAAAGGATCTCGAGTTGAAAATCTTATTGATTTTCAAGTTTAAGATCGAGTCTCATGCTTTTTATTTGAAAGGGAATAGAACTTGATGGGTGAAAAAGTTTTTCGGAAAAAGGGAGGCATTAGGGAAAACACGACCATGTTCACTGGCCAGCCTCGTGTCAGACCCCCTCTACATGAGGGTTCATGTGGCATGCTTGTGTCACTGCCTCGTGTTATGCTGTATGTGGGGCAAAATGGCAGATTATTAAAAATTGAAATTTTAAGCCAAAACGTGCATTTTTTACTCATTAATTCAGCAAATCTTTTATTCCCTAGGATTGTTGATGTAAATATTACTATACTAAAATCACCACCTCCCTTAGGAATTAATTAAGTGGTAAATTTCCCCCCTAAAGTTTCTATTTTCACCTATGTCATCCTTATCTCCTTTGTACCTACCACCTAAATCACCCTCTCTTAGAGGAGAATGAATTGCTCAAAATAAGATTCCATAGTACATTCCCTACCCATAGGAATAATTAAGCTCATTACCCTATACTCACTCTCCCTTCACTTTGGAGAAACTTAAAATTTTGAAGCTTTTTCTCTAAAAAATTAGCATTTTTTTTCTTACAAATTAGCATTTTTTATTCTTCTGGTGTGGAATTTTCAGCTCTTAGCTTCAAACTTCGGGCAATCCTTTGAATCTTGTGTTTACTTGATTTCTTTAGCATGATTGTGTTGTGATGAGAAGGACGATTTTCTAAACTTTGAGGTGTTTTTGGGGAAGCATGTGGGTTACATGAGTGATCTTGCATTGAACCAAGTGTGGGGGAAGTATTTGTTCTTGTGATTTGATGATATGATCTTCCTTGTTGTGGTTGTTTAGGAGGAATGATTCTTGATTGCATGATCTTCTTGATGGGTTGATATGAACTTCCATGAGTGTGTTATTTAGGAAGAATGATTCTTGATTGAATAGCCTTTATGTTGAAATATCATGGTTTTGAATATCTTGGATATTTAGGAAGAGTATTCTTCTTGAATGATACTTGATGAATATCTTAGGATATTCTTGCATTACCTTCTCTTTTTTTTGTGATAGAATGGCCCCAAAAAGAAGTAGGCTTGAAAAAGAAACAACTTCCAGGGGTGATAATGGGAAGAAGTTGGCTAAAGTTGGGAGACAAGAGCTGACGACTTCCCTTCCTCCCAACACCACCTTTGTCGTCGAGAAGTTTATGGGGTTAACCAACATTTCTGGGAGTGTGGCCTGAAGGTGGAGGTACCTAAATATCCCAAAGAGGACCATTTTGGAGATAAAGTTTGCATGCAAGGAGACCTTGACAACTCTAGGCCTACTCGAGCCTGTCACTTATTTGGTACGCCCAATAAGTATAGAGGATTTCTGGGATATGCATTCCAAGAGATACATAAGGTGGACTTTGGTGTTTTTGGAAACCTTGTAGCAAGCAACGGACAATGATAGGAGGATGGTCATCCATTTCCACTTGGATAATAAAGAGTACATTGTGTCACACCAAGACATAGTCCGAGCTTTCAGATGGAAGTACGAAGAAAGAAGTTCCAAGAACACACCGGAAAGGCCTTTCATTTTCGTTGAGCAATTTTTGGAGGATTCTTTCGGGAACAGAAAGGAGATATTTGTGCAAGAGTACTGCAATAGTCCAATCAGCTTTGTGGTACATATAGCAACTCCTTTCATGGGCTTACTTCGTCATGGAGAGATCTTACAATACCCCAACCGGGACGTCCAAATGATTTGGGCGATAACCCCAGAAGGGACTTTCTACCACAATTTGGTAGGGACCTTCATGGAGGAATGCTTAGCCGCGGGACAAAAGAAAGTTGGGAAGATACCCATGGCAGGCATGGTCGAACTTCTAGCCCAACACTTGGGACATCCTATTCATTCTCCGTTTGCATTGGAAAACTTAGGTCGTTTGGGGATGAGGTACACTATAGAAAAGGTAGCACATGCTTCAACGAATGCTAACATATCCTCAGAAGACCGGTTCATTTAGTTGTACGGTGGCACTACGGTTTGCAACTTCATGGTTCTTCCACAAGCAGAGTGCAGCACTATCAACCAAAATACTTCACGGAGGACTTGTTTCTAGCACGCCATCCATGGTTTAGGAAAGGATTCTACAACATCTTATCAAGCTCGGACATGGACATTGAGGATGAGAATTGTGAGATTTCATCAAGGGTACCACCTACCCGTAGTCACTTACCCGCAGACCTTTTCAAACAAGTGCGTACATTTGAGAAACAACTCGTGAGTTCTACCCAAGTACTGCAAGAGGTCGGTCATGCAATAAGTGGTATGAGTTTGTAAATTGAAGAATTCGGAGTTAGGTTTGACACGATGGAAAACACTGTGAGAGAATAGAGAGTTAGATTGGAGTGTATTGAACGGGAAGTGAAGGAGGAATTTTCCATTGAGTCAACATGCAAGAGGAGGCCATGGAACAATTGATAGAGATGATCCGTGCTTCAAATCTTAATGGTTTTCGTGATGTCATTTCCTATGAGAGGAAAGAATTGAGGCACGGGGAGGGAATATGGAGATGCAAGGTGAGACGCTTGAGAGAGGTCTCTTCAGTGTCCCAAGTGTAAATGCCACTACTTTTCCCTTTCTCACTTATGATTTCTACAGTTTCATTTCATTGGGGACAATGCATGGTTCAAGTGTGGGGGATGTAGTAGTGAAGCACTTAGGAGCTTTCAATCTCGAGATTCCTTTATGTTATTCATGTCATTTTGTTTGGGGATATTTTGGATGCACTTTGGTGGTGTGCTTTTGTCTTTAGGATGCTATTTTTTGTAGTTTGGGGATGTTTTGGGAAAATTTTGTTGGTGAATTTTTTTTTCTTTTAATTATCTTCATGTAGTATGAATCCCATCTTTGAGGTATTTTGTGCTACAAAAAATATGAAAAAATATATCCGGCTAAGTCAAAAACCTAAAAGGGCGCTAGGAAAAGCCCGAATAGGTTGAAAAACCTAGGTAATAATGAGAGGCGAGGCCAGCTACTTTGGAAAATCTTGGAAAATGAGAAGCCAGTGTGGAAAAAGGTGAGAAGTGAGCTCAACATGTGTGAATGTTAGGCTGAAAACTCGAAAGGGCTCCTAGACCAAATGAAAGAAATTGAGAGAAGATGGAAAATTCAAATTGAACATCTCTTGGATTGTCATTGGCAGCTTATTTCGAAGGAGTAAGTTTAGCTTCACACTTACCATGTGCATCTTACCTTTTATTGGATCGAAAGGGGGAAATTCCAAATTTTAGAAGAGTCAAAGCTAACACGGCGGCACTAGCCAACACATCCATGCTAGAGACCTCCAGCACGATTTATTCTGGCCAGCACGAGCCCTTTTGGCTAGCACGGCCGTGCCACAGGCCCTTAGCATGAGTCGTTTGGTGTAACACAGCCCGTGACATCCTAAACCATTGTGAGGCTAAGTTTGGACATAGGTCGTGCCCTTTAAAATGACCCTGTGTCATTTCAACTCCCACATTTGAAGACCAGCCCACGGGGTGCAAATAACGACATGGTCATGCTACCATTCTACTCAAAAAATGACTCCCAGTCGATGGCCCACAAGAATTCATGTGACCCGTGTTGTTCAACTGATGAAGAAGTGCTTCTAGTCGATGAGCCTACCCCAAACGACACGTGTGCAAGCATTAGAAGGCAAAAATGAAGTTATAACAGACGGTCACCAGCCAGCATGAATGTACCAGGCAACACGGGTCATGCCAGCCCCCACACGGCATGACTGTGCCCGGCTGCACAACTCGTGTCAGCACTTGCCGCACAACCTGTGTTGTTTTTGGCTGCTAGGGTTGTTTACCTCATTTTGGGTCCTTTTTAAGGCACATTTCTCTACTATTATATATAGGAGCCTTTAGTCTTCTAGAGTTGAAGAAGGAGGCATAGTGTAGATTTCTAATTTTTGGTAGGTAGAAAGTACTAGAGAATTCTCTCTCTCTCTAGAGTTCTTCTTCTCTTTTCTTTTCTTTTCTTTTCTTTTCTTAGTTCTTAGATATATGTCATTTAATTCAATGAATGCTATGGTTTGAAGTTTTTTCTCATTTTAGACTCCTAAGAGTAGGTAGAGAGAGAAAGGAACTCTTCCTTTTCTCTAGTTTCTTTTCTTCTTTTTTCTTTCTTTTCCCAATGCATTGAATCCAATGAAATATTTGGGTTCAATGCTTAGGGAGTAGTTAAACAACTTGGAAATTTTATTTGTATTAATTATTTGGTTTTTTTGGAAGATTATATGGATCTACCTATCTTTATGTGTTTATGAATATTATGTTGGCTTGTTCTTCATATTCTCATCAATTGCATGATTATCACACTAAAATTGGCATACACCATAGTCTACTTTCATGTTGGTGCACTTATTGATATTCCCCGGGAAAACATCCTAGATGTGCTTGGGGTAACAATAGCTTGGAGCCGTATGGGTGTGTGCATGTGGGTCGCCTAGTCAACATTACAATCGATCGTACACTATTTAACCGGCAAATTGGCCTGAAGGGTTACATATAGAGATAGTGTTAGTATCAAACTAGGGTTAGTGTTTCGCAACCTTAGAGCCACCGATAAGGTGCTTCATCCCATTTGCCTCCGTAGGCCTAAGGAGAAGAATTTGTGGTGTAGTGCCCTGGACGTAATTATACGGGAAAGATTAAGATTTGAACATCAGGCATGTCCGTTGTTGCACTCCCCTAATTACCGAGTTGGTGTCGATTGAAGATTACATGTGCACCCTACATGAAAGGTATGGGGAAGTGTTGACCATCGATCCCACCATGTGGCATGGACACTAGGATAGGTTTACATATCTTGCATGTGATTAAGTCTAGGATCAAAACACAACACTAATCATATTACACAAATATTCCCCAAGTGATAGTTTTATATAGTTTCACTCTCTTGTGATTTTGCATGCTCATAATTGTTAGTAAACACCCTCCCCCCAAAAAAAACTTGTTTTTCCAATACGAGCTATTCCTAGCACGTGCTTGGGTTGATGGCCCAATCGTGAATGTGTGTAGTTAACTTCCGGATTCCTAACATCATTGTGTACGACCCCGGTATTACCACTATGTACCCCATTGGTAGTTCATTAGTACAAATGGAAGCAACAATATTAATTCTTCATATTTGACCATTAATAGTCCTCCTCTTGGTTTAGTGGCCATTAATAGTCCTCCTCTCGGTGTAGCAACAATTGAAGAAACTTTTCTCATCCACAATCTATCAATACGAATTTTTACAGTCACAACGTGATCTTTATCTAATAATTATACATGAACATCACAGGTTTCTTGCCCTACAAATTTATGTGGATAATTTATTGCTAGCAGGAAGCTCATACAAGGATATTGTTCAAGTTGAACAATTTTAACATCAACACTTCTCTATAGAACTTGGTTTGTCAAAATTATATCTTTGGTATTGAAATTTTTTAGATTCTTCTAGAATTTTATTGTATCAACATAAATATAGTATACATTTATTTCAAAAAAAAAGGATTGGCAAACACTAAACTCGTGCCTACCCTTCTTAGATTCCTAGTATCTCTGTGTATGACCCTGGTCTTGCTACTATCTACCCCATAGGTAGTTTAGTAGTAGAAATGAGAGCAACAATATACATTCTTCATCTTTGACCATTAATAGTCCTCCTCTTGGTTTAGTGACCATTAATAGTCCTCCTCTCGGTCTAGTAACAATTGAAGCAACTTTTCTCATCCACTATCAATCAATACAAATTTTTACAGTCACCACATGATCTTTATCTAATAATTATACATAAACATCACAGGTTTCTTGTCTAGCAAATTTATGTGGATAATTTGTTGCTAACAGGAAGCTCATACAAGGATATTGTTGAAGTTAAGCAATTTTAACATCAACACTTCTCTATTATAGATCTTGGTTTATCAAAATTCTTTCTTGGTATTGAAATTTTTGAGATTCTTCTGGAATTTTACTGGACCAGCATAATATAGTATACTTTATTTCAAAAAAAAGTTTGGCTAACACTAAACCCGTGCATGCCCTTCTTCCTCCCGGTACTTAGTTATATGAGGATAATAATCTATTATTATCTTATCCTATTTCTATTTCTTTCATTTTACTCAACCTTATATCAGTCATGAATTACAACACTGAAGTCAATTTGTGGAAGCTTCATGTCCTTAAGTATCTCTGTGGTTGTCCAACACTTGGTCTATTATGTTCATCTTGTTCTGAGTTCAATAGTCAATAGACTTCTTCAATGTAATTAAAATATTTTCTTCCCTAAATGACCAGCTTAATAATGGTTTCTTGAACTTTATTTTCATGTCTAATTTCTCCCATTTTTCAGGTCTTCATTACAGTGGCCTCGTTATTTTCTATCAGATGCTTTACACCAATCAAGTGCTGAATTATTTCAATGGTAGGTCAATTCTTGTGGTTCAGTAAGGTTTTCAAAAAAATTGTTGTATCATCCAAAATAGGCACATCATGATGTTCATCAACCAATACTCCATCTGTTCTACACTATTTTACAGAGAGGGAAATTTGGGGTAGAATTTCTAATGTAAAAAAGCATGTCAGGTATGTGACTCTGTCATATTCCCGCCCCCCCCCCCAAAAGTAAAAAATATGAATTAAAATTTCCTTAGTGAAAATCTTAACCAAAATAAAATAGCCATTACAAATAAAATTTTCCTTCTAACTTAAACAACAATAACAAACCTCGAAAACCTAACAACAAAAAAGAACAAGTAGAATAATTTATCTAATCTACAATAATCCTTCTTCCTTCAATGTTTCTTCATGATGCATTCTCTACAAGAAACACCATGAACACCCTAAAAAAGTCATAAATCAACATAAGAAAAAGCAAAGAACAATTTTTTTACAAATCTGTTTATTCAACAACATTGGATACGGAAAAATAGGAAAGATACACACAAACTCATTGCATAAATCTATAAAGAAAAGGCTAGACTTTGCTGTGACTCAATAGATTTGGAAGATGGTGGATTGAATTTTTTTTTAAGTCATTCTCAATCGTACATCTACAAAACATGAAACCAAAGAAGTGAGAAACATAAAAATTTGGAATATAAACATAGAAGCACCACAAAAAACAAGATTTAAAACCAAAGAAGTTTTTTTTAAAAAAAAAAGAATAGAATATGGGAAAAATGTTTGGATTATCGGGGAGAAGACAAAAGAGAAAATGAAAGAGACATTTAGAGGAGAAGATGAGAAGTAAGTTAAAGGATGCATAGGTCCTAGAGAGGAGGAAGCAGAAAGGAAGAAAGTAGGTTTTTTCTGAAAAGAAAAAGTCACTGATTAAGAATCAGAGGTGGGGAGGGAAAGTTTAAAGTAGATTAAATGTGAGGTAGATTGGGCTAACCAGTTAAGCCGACTCTTGTTATTTAAACAATCTATCAGGGATATTTTAGGTATTTACATCCAGCCAACTTGTTCGAAAAGAAAATAAAGTAAATTGTACAACTTATGGTGAGACAACCCAAAAGGAAAACTGTGTAATTGAGCCTAGGGCGGAGAGAGTAACAATTTTAGTATACTCCCTATGTTTGATAAAGAGATTATAGAATTGGACATAATTAGTTTTCCTCATGCACGATTTATCCACAACTAATAAATTGTGTGTAGGGGATCGAAGACCTTGATACACTTTCACTAGTGGAGAATGGCCAATTAACTACAACAATAAAAGGTGGTTCTAGTGTAGTTTTGAAGAACCATCTTCTGAAAGAGGTTCCGAGTTTGGAACCTCTGTAATTCGGACCCGAAAAAAATATAAAATGGTGGTTCAACCGATTTAGAAGGTGGTTGCCAAAGACCCTTCTTTGATTATTTAATTAAAGGCAGTTCATTATGTAACCTCCTTTAATTGGGCATGTTTAAAGGTAGTTGTGCCAAATGACATTGATCGAACTTGTTTACAAACTCAGAACTAGGATCCGATGGTCGTTTTAAGTTTGAAACATGATGGTTTGATCCCAATCAAAGGGTCGAATTAATTTTCGAATGAGGAACTTCTTCGTGATTTAAATCCGGACACGGTTGCATGTCATTAGACCTAGTGATTTTTGAAACAAATCTCTGAATTTGGAACTAATGAAATTGGCATTAAATGTTGGCGTTTAATGCTATTTCAATTTAGAAAAACATGTTGGAAATACTTTGGTGCTTCTTGTGGAAAAAAAGAGAAGGCACATCTACCCCCATAACTCTATTACTTAATTGAATGCATTAAATATTAGTTAAGTTTAAAATGTATTGAATTGGGGTTTAGGATTGGAATGTGTTAGAATGGAAATGTGTTGTATGACCTCATAGGTTTACATGCAATTTTAATTTAGGTACGTAGCCGGTAATGGATAAAATTGAACTCACCGGTAGCTTTCTTAGGAACTCACCCGATTACATTCCTTTGGTAGAATCATTTACTGCGTTGGAATTCGAAGATGCATCCAAGAATGGCATGGTACATGCAGATTGTTCATGTAAGCATTGCAGGAATGATGTATTCTTTGGGAGGAAGAAGTTGCGTGAACATCTCGTAATGGTAGGTTTTCAAACTAGTTGCACTTGAACAATGTGAAATATAAAGAGTAAGGAGGGGGTTGATTTAGATGGGGATGATAGATTTGATGAGATGGTGGAGGATATTGCTAGAGAATTCCACGGTAAATCTGAGGTCCTAGAAGTGATATATAATGGCAAGAAGATGACATTGTATGAGAGGTCCAAACATTTTATTTTGAGTGCCAACTTGAGAATGATGGATTTGACTTATAAAGAGATGACTGAGACTCTTTAATTTTTTAGGAAATTTTTTCTTTAAGTTAATTTTAGGCCCGATAGATTGTATACCATGCAAATAATTCTTCGTCCAATGGGATTGAAACTGTAAAATGAATTATTGTATGTTGTACATGGGGAAGGAGGAAGAGAATCAAAAAAATATGTCGAGTATGTGGTGAGTCTCAGTATAAGTAGAAAAGGGGGGAAATTGTTGTTGGTGCGAAAGTGGGGTTCATTTCAAAAAAGAAGACACCCACCAAAGTTTTATGGTATATTTCGATCATTCCATGGTTGAAGAAGTAATTTTCTTACAAAGAAGATGTTAAGCTACTGTGTTAGAGTGCGAAAAGAGTTAGACCTATCTACCGATGGAATGAGTCCATGTAATAATATGAGAAGCACACACAGTTCCTGGCCCGTAATGTTGGTGATCTACAATCTCCCCTTGTGGTTGACAATGAAAAGAAAGCACACGATGTTCTATGATAATTTCAGGTATAAGTAATTTGGTAATAATATAGATGTATATATTTCTCCCCTAGTGAATGATTTGTTGACCTTGTTCAACGATGGAGTCTGGACCTACGATGGTCTTGCAGAAGATTTTTTCAGTTGAAGGCCATGTTGTTCTACACCATAAAAAAATTTCCTGCCTATGGAAATTTATCGAGATATTTGGTCAAAGGGAACTATGCATGTCCTGTATGTGACAAGGAAGCATCATTATGTTAACTTAAGCATGATATAAAACTGTTTAATAAAGGCATAGGCGGTTTCTTCTTGAGGGGGTACTGGTAGCATTTGGTGAAGAAGTGGTTCAGTGGGAAAACAAAGTTAAGAGGACAGTCACTACCATTAACGGGCGTTGAAAATTTTGAAAGAGTTGGAGAATTTTAAAAAAAAATTGGAGAGAGGAAGCGACAATCTTCAACTTAAGGAAGTTAAAAGAAATGATTGATTTTTTCCGAATCCCTTACTGAAATGATTTGAATGACAGACACTGTTTTGATGTAATGCACATCGAGAAAAATGTGTGGGATTCTTTGATTGGGATACTCTTAAATACCCCAGGTAAAACCAAAGATGGGTTGAAGGATCAGTTTGACTTGGTTGAAATGGGTATTAGGAAAAGTCTTCGTGTCGTGACAAATGGTGATGTTTTTTTATCTCCCCCTGCATGTTATTTTATGTCTAAGTTGGAGAAGAAGTCGTATTATGAGATGCTTAGCAGCATGAAAGTGCCAGGGGCTTATTCTTCTAACATTAGTTCATGTGTATTGGTCACAGATTTGAAGTCGGTCGGCATTAAACCACACAGTTGCCACAAACTGATGCAGTAATTGAATGCCATTGTCATAAGGTTATCACTGTCATCCTATGTAATATTGTTCATTATGAAGCTTAGTTTGTTCTTCTAGTTTATATGTTCCAAAAGCATTAGTGTTGCAAATCTTGATCGGTTGCAAGTGATGATTGTTGAAGTATTATGCCAACTGGAAATGTACTTTCCACCTTTTTTGACATAATGGTCCTTTTTTATTATTCATTCGGTGCGGGAGATCAAGCTATGTGGTTCTGTAATTTTGAGATAGATGTATCCCTTTGATCTGTATATGAATATTTTTAAGCATATTGTGAAGAACAGATATAGCCTTGATGCAAGTATTATGTAACGGTATGTAGCAAAGAAAGTAATAGAGTTTTGTACCGATTATATGAAGGAGATCAATTATGTGGGGGTTCCAAGTTCTAGACATGAAGGAAGTTTGGTGGGTCAAGGGGTTCGAAAAGATAAGCTATTTAGCCCTAGTGCAGAGGATTTATGTGTTGTGCATCTCTATGTTCTTCGAAACCACGAGAGCATTGTCTTGTATATCAAAATTCACATAGAAGAGCTACAAGGGGTGCTTCCTAATTTAAAAAACTCACGAGTTCAGTAACAACACACTAGAACATTTCCATCATGGCTACGAGGTCACGTGGACACTGGTCATCATCCAAAATCAATGGATGATAAGGGTGTATCTCTTAATAGTGTCGTTTATCTTGTGTTAGAGGCATTACATGTTACCAGTGTGGGGGATAAAAATCCAATTTGCACCCATCTATGCAACTTTGGAACCATTGTTGAAATGTGCAAGCTTGATTATGTGACAATGAAAGTGCCAGTTTTTAAATGTGAATGGGTTGATTTTAACAGTGGGTAAAGAACAGAGGAGTTAGGATCCACTCTAGTATTTTAAGAGAGGGTTTGGTGATACACATTCAAGTCTATGCATTCTTTTCCCCCAAATTCCTTTGAACGATTCAAAATTAAGAAAATACCAAAGAAAAGAAAACACAATTAGAATCACAAACCATCAAGAAATATGGTGGACAAGAAATCAGCACCTTTGATTGTGCGAGGGAATGGGTTGTTGAGCACAAGCTTCGAATAGTTGGTAAAGATGCTTCGAACAGTTGGTAAATATTTCTCATATTTCCGCTTTTTCTGGGGTTTTCATGAAATTGGATTTGACGAATTGGGTTTTCTTTTTTCTTTTTTTAATGTGAGAATTTTGCATGGTGTTTATGGCTGAGTGGATTGGCCGGCTCCATTGCTTATAATTGGTCCCAGCCTAATATGAAAAATCAGTGTTAAGATCATTATGCTAGATCAGTTCTTGCATTGTCTGATTTTGGATATTTTTTGGCTGAATTTTCTGTGTAATGTTGGTTTTCTATTTGTTTTGATTAGAAAAGTGGGTAAATGATTTGATTTTGGTTGAAATTGATTTGTTTTTCGGTTTGTTACTTTATGTAGAATGTGTGTGTTCTTAGTTTTAGTTGCTTAGCTGAATTTTTTATATAGTGTTTGTTTTCTGTTTGTGCTAATTAGAAAACAGGAAAAATATATGATTTTGGTTGAAGTTGGTTGAAAAGGATATGATTTTGTTTGTCTTAACACCACCATTCTTAACACCATATTCCGGCGAAACTTCAGATTCCGGCGAAACTTCAGATTCCGGCCGGCAGCGGCACTGGTTTTAGAAATGAGGAAGAAGAAGAACTCTAAGGGTATTTTTGTTATTAAGTTTTAACACTAGTGGTGTTTTTCAGATTTTAGCTAAAGGGTATTTTAGTCATTTTTATTTTCCTCTTTGCCGAAATTTAAACGGTCAATGTCGGAAAAATAAACTTTGGGTACATAGGAACAATTGTTCCAAAATTTAGGGTTACATTGGCAAATGCGACAATAAGTTAGGGTTAGATTAGCACTTTCTCATATTGTAGGGTTACATTAGCACTATCAGCCTAAAGTCCGGGTTATAAATGTAAATAACCCAAGATATTAAAGTAGTTGAAAATTGATTCAGTTGACTTCCAAAAGTTAAAATGTGCCAATCTATCTGGGATAGAGGAAGGATTGAAAATTAATTAGAAATTAACATAAAATTATAAATATATTTATCATATATTCGATTATGAAGCTATATTTTACCAATGATTAATGAAATCTACCTTATTTTTCCAAAAAATATATTGTGAATCTGTAATGAAGACATATTTATAAGGAGTGGACTCTCCTAAAAAATATTTTTTAATGATAGTGCTGATTTGACCCTGTCTTTTTTATAAAATGGCTAATTAACCCTGTATTTGTTACTAAAGTGCAAATCTAACCCTGTTTAATTAATAAAAATACTGTTCAAACCCGACTACCATCAATCGACAGTCTGACGTTGACCGAAGTTAACCAGTGTTGACCACCCCTGACCAGCATTGACCAGCAGCAACGCCTAGGGGTATGATGGTCATTAATTTTTAGTTTTAAACTTAGGGGTATTTTTGTCTTTTTAGATTAGGTCAACTCCTGAATTCATTTAGTCAGTGTTGGAATTGTGCAATTTGGGTATATCTGCACCATTTCTCCTAAACATAGGGTTAGATTTGCATTTTCAAATTTACAGGGTTATTTTTGCACTTTCAAAATTTAATAGGGTTATTTTTACACTTTTCCATTTATTTTTAATTTAATTCAAATATTTATTATATACATTAACTAGATAACACTTGTACCAATGCACAAATTTATGAACAAAAAATTAAGATATATTATAGTTTATAATTTAAATAAGTAATGCCTTGTTGTCATATGTGTATGAGAATTACATATGTTGGGGAATTTATAATAAATTAATATATTTATTAATATTCTAATGCATTGAATAAAAGTTAATCATAGTTATCCTTGTCGACACGTACGTAGAAAATTATTAACTCTTGTAATTCTATAAACTATTAAAATTATACTATATAATCATATTATTTGAATAAATAATTATTTTCTAAATTAAATAGTTTTAGTGAATTAATAATTGCTACATAATTATTTTCTAATTCATATTAATCATTGTCATAATTGTACGAGCTCATTTCTACGTACACAAAGTATAAACAAAACTAAAATTGGAAAATTAAAATTGGAAAATAAAAAGAAAATAATATAAAGAATGCATTATTTATTTGAAAGTAAAAGTTTAAAAAGATGGTATGAATTAAGAGATCAGATGGATATATAGATTAAGAGATGAGGATGAAATGCATTAAAAATGAAGGTAAATATCAGGCTGGATGTTAAATATTCGTGAGCAAGCACAACAACCAAACAAAAATTAAAAAACTGAATTCGTATGGATTAAAAGGTGTAAGGGCATTTATCAAGGAAGGTAAATAGGATAGTAGATACAACATTAAATAGTGATACGTTGTAAGGATGACCCATGACAAGTTGATGTGGTTAAGTGTGGGGATGACACTTGACAAAGTTAACATGACTAAGTGTAGGGGTTATACTTGGTCAAGAGTTGCTGTGTTAGTAAAATTATAGATGTGTTTTGAACTACTACACGTAAGTAGGCTAAGTTAAAGCATGATCAATTGGAATGGCTATTCATTCCCTCTGGTTAGCACGACATCCTATGTGAGCCTATAAGAAAACCCGACCACCTGGGATATGCTAGAGAAGTGGGAACATTCTTATCCCAACGAGAGGCGTATGGAAATTTTTGTTCCTATTAAAAGGCTAAATCATCAAGGGTCCACGTCTTAAAAAAAGAAGCTCTTATTCAAGAAAAATGGATAAAGCAACAAAATATCTTGATTCGTAAGTTAATCTAACACACTGGTATTCCCCTGCTTGAGAATTTAGATGATTTGATGCTTGGTTAGACTGCATCGTCTAGAGGATCTTGCTAGTCATGGGAAGAAGTTGAGGTTAACCATGATCCTATTATTCTTAGGCCAAGAAATGAAGACAATAATCTTAGCAAAGACATCATGTCTGCCCAAAAAAAAATTCGATCTCTATTTGTCTTTCGATCCTAAGTATTTATCTTGACATTTATTTTACATAAGTATTTTAATACCATTCTAGACATCACATTTGTCTGAACTAGGCATTAATCAAGGTGACAAAGGTAGGCCACTCCACATTGCCGACGGTATTTTACACGAGTCAATGTGAAATCATCACTCTGTGTCAATTGAAGATGGAATTTATAGAGTTACGTTGGAGAATCTTGTGATCCTTAATGCCCAATTGCCAATTCTGAATGTCCACTACAAGCGGGTGGGACCCACCCAGGGAATGTTTCTTCTATGGCCTTGTCGCCTAATTTACGCGGATCCTCTACAGGATCGTCATTTGAAGGACACCCCCAATACGACACCTAAACCAGTTGTAGAAACGACGAAGAAGATTAAACCTCTCGTCGCAAAGGTACAAGTTATTAAGGAGTCACCGCAATTCATTAGGATCTTGTATGATTTGATGGTCGGCCACCAACGTAACTCAAACTACTTATTCTCGGGAAATGAATACGCCTCCAATCAAAAGAGAGAAATCATTGCCTCATGGACTGACTTAATGACCTATAAAGGTGTGACCAAGTCAACCAAAACCTAATGTCCCTCTACATATTGTAAGTACTATAAATTTATGCATTCAAATAATTTTATTATTATTCCTAACATTTTTACGATTAATGTTACCTATTTTGTTTGAAAGGTACATATATTATTTGAAACTGATGTGGCATTAGGCTTAGCATTTATGAATAAGTGGGACCGACGTTGATGAAATTTTATTTGCTTCTTTTAATTAATTTTTGTATTTGCTTCCCTTAATTAGGTCATCTAGCTTGCCTTCTTTAATCAAGCATTTTCCTTTTCCTTGGAGGCTTAGTTTCCTTTTCGTCTTTTCATTAGGAGATTTAGTTTTTTTTTCCTCTTTTAATTATGAGGTTTAATTCCCTATAATATTGGAGGGATTGTTATGTATCTTTTATTCTTGATTTTTATCAATAAAAGTCGACCTTTGCATTGCAAACCTTAGTGTTTTCATATTTCCTATAATAAGTTCTACATTAGTTGGTATCAGAGTCATTCTGATTCCCACCATGGTTGCATGCTATTTTTTATATTATTATTCTTGAATAATTGTCGGAATTCGCCTCAGGGTGATTCAATTGCCAATGATAATCTGCAGCCCACTTGGCCAAATGCTCCACTGCAGCCTCGAACAATGCTGAGACATACGCTGAAATGGAACAAAATTTTGAAGGTGTCGGGCCCTTTTACCATCTAGACTTGAAAATTGAGAATTTTAATAAACTTGTTTTGGAGCAAGGGGAAGAATTCGAGGTGAAAGAGAGTGATTTTTATGATTTTCTTGGTTGCTACCCTGTGAATTTTTGGATATTCCTAAATTTAAAACACTTCTTAATACTTGGATCAAGAGTTGTACTGTAACCATGAATGGGAATGGTTTTGTTAAATTCAAATTTAGTACAACAGAGGACCGAGATTCTATATTTGATGGAGGTGACTATCATATCTTCGGAAGAAAGGTATTTTTTTATGAAAGTGCCAGAACATGGAAGAGTCGAAGGGAAGATGTTGGTTATAGCAAAGGTATGACAAGTTTGGATGATTTACCACCACTTTTTTGGCACCCAAAAGCATTAGGGAAAATAGTTTCAGCTTTAGGAGACCCAATATGGGTTGACAACAACATGTGTGATAGGAAGGGTAATGTTGCAAGAGTTTTGGTGTACGTGGATACTTCAACAATTTACAAGACGGTGCTTTCCATTACACGAGTGGATGGTACAAGGCATGAGCAGCCAGTAAACCTGGAGAACTAGACGATATATTGTGAAAAGTGCAATGACGTGGGGCATTATACGTTAGATTGTGAGGAGTGGAAAATGACAAAAGGAGAGGTGGCTTAAGAAGAACACCGAGGGGGATGAAAAGAATGATAAAGAGGATCCACAAGGACCATCCGAGAAAAATGCTATGGAGAACAAGTAAAGTCCAACCGAGAGTCATGCTCATGATCGACATGTATCAGAAGAAGGGGAATGGAAGGTAGTTGAGAACAAGAGGAAATCAAGGGATAGGCAGCAAATGAGGTTTAGTTATGAAAAAGGAGAATGAGCATTCATCTCCTTTACATTCAACTAATTTAAATGAGATTGATAACAAAGCGAGCAAGCAGCCAATCCCAAATAAATATTTGGCACGAAGGATCAACCATTTGGAGGGAGTAAGGCAACGCTTGCACCGTAAAAAAAGTAGAGGTAACTATAGGTAAGAAGGTAAAGAAAAGAGCAACTCTAGTCTACGATTCTTCTGATGATGATGATGTCGAGCCTCATTTGAGGATGAATCTTTTTTAGTCGTTAGGGAATTACGTGGGGAAAATGCCGTTCACTTACATGCAAAAGTTGATGAATTTATGTAATTTCTGAATTATCGACACCAGTATCAAAATTTTATGATTCGGACGAAGCACCAAAAAATTCAGAGACGAATTTTTCCAACCCCGAGAGAATGATGTGGCATTAGGGCTGGCATTTATGGATTAGTGGGACCGGTGTTGATGACATTTTATTTACTTCCTTTAACTAAAATATTTTATTTCCTTCCCTTAATTAGGTCATCTAGTTTGCTTGCTTTAATTAAGCATTTTCCTTTTCCTTAGGAGACTTGGTTTCTTTTTCCTCTTTGCATTAGGAGATTTAGTTTCATTGTCCTCTTTTCATTAGGATATTTAATTCCCTATAATATTGGAGGCATTGTTATATAATTTACATTCTTATTTTTTATCAATAAAAGTCGACCTTTGTGTTGGAAACCTTAGCGGTTTTCATCTTTCCTATACTACGTTCTACGTGACAAACCAAAAGGTGAAGGGGAGGATAGGGTATGTGTGCCCAGTGATAACTTAAGAAATTGGTTGTACTATCCAAGACTAGGTCGACTACATAAGCAAAAGTCTAGGGCGAACAATTTTTTTTTGCTTCACCTTATATTGAGAGGTGATGGTTAAATACTCATTCATTAACGGAAAAAATTTATGCATTATTTTTATGTATATAATTATTTTAGGGACCATTGGAGATTAATATTTAATGTCCCGGAGAATAAGCGTGTTTATTGGATGGATCCTCTTCATTTCCAACCATCTGAGTCGTTTGTTAAGATTTTGGGTGCTTCTATCAATGATCCGGGCGATACTAATAGTACGGGTTTGGGACTAGTTGAAATCAAGGTGTGATTTTTTTTCATGTTGGCCAATACTATTTACTCCTCAATTATGAAAATTAATTTTGACTTATTAATTAGTACAAGAAACAAGCGAACATATCGTAGTGTGGGTATTACATAATGCTATACGCGGCAGAGTTTGTCCAGCATGTGCATATGGATTATCTTGAAATCGACAAAGTAAGTATTGTGTTAATTCTTTTACACATTGTAGTAGCACAAGTTCTTGTTCTATTACTCATATTATTAATATGACTCAATTCACTAATTTTACTCACTCGGTCCCATAAATATTGACCTATTTATTTTTCAAAGTCAAACTTAGTAAATTTTTACCCTAAATATCAATTAATATATCTACAATATAAATATCATGTGAGATATTTTTAGATTCATCTAAACGTCTAGTTTCTAAATATCAAATTTTTATGCAAAATTATTATATGTAGCTACAGATATTGACGGTCAAACATGATCATTGAAGACCGTAAAAAAGTAAATAGGGCAATAATCTTGGGATGGAGTACAAAGGTACACGAAACGTATCCGCAAGACGATATCAACATCACAAGAAATTGATTGGCTAGTTATCTAGTGCAACCACGTTCCTCTTCGATTGGAAATCCCAATGTTGAAGTATAACAAACTAGTATGAGTATATATGATGACACTGCGTGGAATAGAATTTGCATGATTTATATTCCTATCTATAGATTGTTGTTTTACTAGTGCAGTTCATAGATTTTTGTAGCCAGTGTGATCATGTTATTTATTTTGAACCAACTGAAGCTTTGTGCGAGGCTTTATTCAAGCGGGGTTCCAATGAAGTAGCCACTATTCACTAAATTGTCAGATTACAGTTCAGAATTCGAAACTTTATTCCCCCTACCATATTTGTTTTTTGAGCAAATGACTTCAATGACCTCTTAACTATCGTTATCGTCCACCTTTGACCCCTTATATTTTTTTAACACTTTTGGCCCCACAACTTACGAAACAGCTCAGTTTTAGAACTTTCAGAGGAGGCACGATTAAGCTGTTTTATAAATTGAGGGGTCAAAAGCGTTTAAAAAAAAATAAGGGGCCAAAGGTGGACGATGGTGATAGTTAAGAGGCCACCGAAGTCATTTGCTCTATTTTTTTCTTAAGGCTGGAAATGAGTTTCGAAATCGGAAGCACGTCTTCGAGACAACTTTCGATTTCGAAACAAGAAATTCACAAATAAATCATTTCACGCGTAAAAAACAGTGCACGTCTGGGTTGGACGACCGAGGCCGAAATCTTTTTTATAGGTTTGATATTAGTTCCAAGCTCATAACCATTTTTGGTTCCAAGTTCGTAACACATTTAAACGTCTGAGGACCTTGAATGGGTTGCAAATTCGGAATCGATCAAAGGCGGTTGCACCATATTTATTAAAGGCGGTTCATAACTGCCTTTAATTAATGGTGACATTTCAAAGGCTGAGCCAAAAAAAAGTCGCCCCAAAGTGGCTTCTCTGGTACAAAGGAACCACCTTTAATACCCTAACATGCACTAGTGTTTTTAAAGGAACACAAATTAGATAACCTTTATTTATCTAATTGATGATAATGAAAAGAGGAGTAGAGATTTATTCTCCCAACTCCTTTAATTAATTTCCTCAATACTCCCTCCGTCCCACAATAAAGTTCTTATTTTTTCTTTTTGGGACTCCCACTATAAACTTTCCAAATCTAAACTTTCTACATTTAGCCATAAATATGTGGTCATCACTTTTCCTTTCATTTGATTTATGTAGGCACACTCTCATCACCCATTAAAAAATGTCACATATATTTGTCTTAAAATTTTGTTCAAAAAGTAATTAAGAACTTTAAAGTGGAACAGATGTAGTATATTTTTTTTATCAAAATTGAATTATGGAACAATAATTGAACACAACATTGTATTTTTGTTAATGAGAATTTGTGCTCTCTCTAAGACTTCGTGCTTATAAATATCATCCACAAGACCCACACACAGGATACACAAAGTTCAGCGATACTCATTTGGAATACAAAACTTGGTATGAAACACTTTTCTCAAAGGTGAAACTTTAGGCTACACTAAGACCACACTGATTACAGTAGTTTTTGGCTTACAGAGTCCAATTTGTTGGCCGAAAATGAAGATGCGGCTTCTCTTCATCTCACTCTTCTTTCTATTTTCACACCAAAAAACAAAAGCTGAGCTAAACTCGCACTTCGAATCGGACCATTTGTCGATCAATTCCACCGCCACAAATCTCGCCGTAGCCGCCGCTGGCTGCAACATTTATCGCGGCAGATGGGTGTACGATGCTTCCTACCCTCTCTATTCTTTCTCCTCCTGCCCCTTCATCGACTCCCAGTTCAACTGCCTTGAGTACAAACGCCCGGATACATCCTACCTCAAGTACCGGTGGGAGCCCTTTTCCTGTAAACTCCCCAGGTACGACTCTGGTTCAATGCTGTCGGAACGTTCACTTGTTTGGGTGCTCAATTGCGGTTCGTGATCATGTTTGTTTGTCGCAGGTTCAATGGGCTGTTTTTCTTGGAGAAATACAGGGGAAAGAAGATTATGTTTGTGGGTGACTCACTGAGTTTGAACATGTGGGAATCGCTTGGTTGTTTGCTGCATTCATGGGCCCCCAAGTCTAAGTACAGTTTCACAAAGGGAGCTGTGATTTCGGAAATTACATTTCAGGTAAGATTAGAGTTTGGTCAAAATTTGGCTTCTTTGTTCATTTTGAGTTTTCTTTTTTTTCCCAATGCCAATTGTGCAAGATTTGCGTAGAACTCTTATTTCGGTTTGTATTTTTGGTTAAATTGGTGCATGCATGTCCTGTCTTTGTCTCACAACTTATTTGCTCAAATCTCACAACCATACAGCCTAAAGGTTGATTTGAAATTCAATAGGCTTGTTTGGTAAATTTGACCATTAGAGATGAGATTATAGTGTGAAAATTTGAAGGAGGTTAATTTGCAGTTGAATTGAACTCTGTCGGGTTGAGATTTCAAAAAGGGCACTGCACGCTGTGGTCCCGGATTCCCAAGGAAACTGTCGACAGCAAAGTTGATTTTAAAAATTGAATCTTTCTTTTCACTCACGAAGCATTAAATCCTAGTATTAGTGCTTTTCAAAAAAATAAATCCTAGTATTAGTGATATGAATCAAGTTCTTTTGTTCACATGGCCTTAATCTTAAACAACCAAGCCCATATTATACTCACTCTGTCCCAAAATAAACTTCATAATTTGATTTTTAGGAATCAACTTCATCAATTTTTAACCACAAATATATATTTTTTGTATGTAAAAAAAATCTGAATATATAATAGTTTGAAAGAATATGTTATGATGAATCTAACAGTTTTACATATATATTAAGAGAATTTAATTGTTGAAATTTATTTAGTTTGATTCAGAAAGTCAAATTAGCAAGTTTATTCTAGCACAGAGTATTATTTAATCTACAGTATTTCTTTGATGTATACTGAGTTTAGATTACACCAGATTATATATTAATGTAAGTAAAATACTCCACCACCACCCTTTTATCAGTTTTTTTTACCTTAACACAATTTTTAACATCTACTACGGACCTACTGTTGAATTGTTACTGCATAGTATAAAATTTGAGTATGACTGTCTCATGATAAGATCAAGGGTATAAATAATAGTTAAAAAATGTATTAAATAATTCGGGGTTGAATTAAAAGGTGTGCTGAAATTTAGGGACTGAATAACAAAAACAGTAGAAACCCTCTCCTTCTTCGGCCAAACGGCGAACTCATCCCCCTCCCTCCTCTTCCGACCGAACTCCCTCCGCCTCCCTCCTTCCCGTTCCCTCCTTTGGCTGCTCCAATTTTGCAGTGGTGTTTCCGTTAGGGAGATTAGAATCTCTTCGGGGCATTGGTATTTTCGTTCAATTTCACACAACGAAGCAGTGGTGTTTCCGTTGGGTTTTCCCGGCCAAATGTTTCTTTCCATTTGCTTGCAGTCAGGTATTATAGTCGGGTTTCCGTCATGTTCCTGCTGGGATTTTTCGTCCATTTTACTGCATCGATTGAGTTAGATCAAGTTTTTTCGTCCACATGGCTGGTTCAATTGCTGCTCCTCTTCATGCGAATTTTTGAATCGGAGTCCATCGAATCGGTGAAGGTTATGATACGGACGTGCCGAGGCTTTGTGGTGAAGAATCAGAAACTGATATGTGGTGGAACGGTGCTGTTCAGGAGTAACTTTTTGGTCAGGGATTATAGTGTTTTGTGAGGATTATGGTGTTTGTGAGGAATATTGGATTCACTCTCACCATGCAGTAACTCTCTGCATTTGGAGTTCCGGTTATGGTTTCCGGCTGTTTTTGTTAGGACTCTGTTGGGCGACGAGTTTTGTTTTCAGATAAAAGCTGCCGGCCGGCTAGAGTTCCCGGCAACGGATATTCTAAATCGGGTTAGAAAGTGGATCCAATTTAATTATTTTGGGCTTTATTTTGTATTTGGCCTAATTCCTAAAACCTCATATCTAAATAATAATTCATCAAATTAAAAATGTTTTAAATTATATATAATAGTTGTAAATTAATTTTAAAAATATTTTAAAATTAAAATAGATAGTCATCATATAAAGATACTAAAATATACATCAAACTAAAATGGTTAACCATCAAATAAAAATACATTGAATTATACTTAAACATCAAAATAAAATTTAAATATACACATCAAATAAAGATAGTTAAACATCAAGTAAAAATACTAAAATATGGAGTATTAAATAAAAAATCGTTAAGTAATAAATAAAAATAGCAATAATTCACATCAAATAAAAATAAATTAAACATCAAATAGCACTAAAAACACTTCAAAAATGATAATATATGAAATATAAAATAAACACACTAAAATATACATCAAAATAAAAACACAATAGTACTCCATCTGTTCCAATTCAAACTGCAATTTAACTATTCATTTAGTCAAAACTTCCTAACTTTGACCCTAAAATTGAATCGATAAAAAAGTATAAATACTAATGTGTGATAAATTGTTAGATTCGTTATAGCATATATTTTCATAATATCATTTTTTAACTAATTTTAATTATCCTTAAGGATAAATAAAAGGATCAAACATTTTTCAAGTCAATTGTGAAAAGTCAAACGATGAAGTTTGAATTGGGACGGAGGGAGTATTAAACATCAAATTATAAAAGATAAACATCAAACCAATACACACAATTTTTTTTAAAAAAAAAACTTAAAATACACATAAATTTTA
>JAULKK010000011.1:4296311-4313713 GCA_032355705.1 Rubia peregrina
GCTGCAGAATATGCTGCCAGGAAGAAGGCCGAGGCGCAGAGGGCTATAGAAGAGAAGAACGCAAGAGCCACTCCCACGCAGGTAATTTAAGCAACAATTCTTGTTCTGTTTCTCCATGCACCTGTAGTTTGATTAATTGTGTACTTTTAGGAAGGTGGGTTCATCGGCCAAGAAGCCAAGGCTGGGGAGTGGGGAACAGGGGGAACCAAGCCAACTGCTGAGGAGTTCTTCTCTGCAGAATCAGGGCCGGAAGAGGGGGCTGGAGTTCTGCAGGCAATCGGCGAAACTGTAGTTGAAATCGGGCAGACAACGAAAGACCTTCTGGTTGGACATCATGAGCCGAAGAAGGTGGAGAAGAAGGGGTCCTGCTGAATCAACAAGTCCAATCCTATCTAGTATTTGTTATTTTCTTCCGTGTATGTTGCTGTCTTTTTGAAGTGTTTGATCCATATGCTGTAATCTGGTGAAATAAACATGTTAAAAGTGTGTGCACTTCCGCCTTTCTATTTCAAATCAATAGTATCACATATATATTTCCTTCTCTCTGTCTCTTAAATCCTTATCACAATAAGGAAGATGATCAAATACATCGTATAATATTGTACCATGTCACAAATGATTCAATTTTAGCAGGGTATCTGAGAGAACCACTTCATAACATGAATGGGAGCTTTGATCAAGTCCATGGATATCTCCCATAAAACTGTCAAGCACGGGCAACATGGGCATGTGATGCTCAACAGCAGGCTGCAATTTGAAAAGGCCAAATATGGTCACATCTTGAACAAAGGAATATTTTTACAAGGGGAGAATTCTGCATACCTAGTTATCCAGACCAATGCTCCCACCAGAGATGTAAGAAGAGAAAGAAAGGCAAAAGGTAGGCCTAACAAGAACCCCAAAGGCCTGCAGTCTCCTCCTCCACAGCACATCTCTTCTTACAGGTATCTTACACAGTTGGTTCCTTCAGAAACACGGTCTTCTGTTTCTTGTCTATTGGTACGACACCATTCGGAGTCAGTAGGTTCTTATATTCTGACTACAGTTCATAAGCTGAGTTGTACAAATGTTTCAAGATTGCTACAAAATGCGCCCCTTCTGTTGAAGTGAAAATGGAAAGAATTCAAAGATGTCTCCTAATACGACGTCTAAAACCGCATGATTATTGCAACACAAACCTTGTAAGTTGTAGCTAAACTATGTTTGGTGACTTGGTAGTTGGTGGTACCTCTCAATGTCCTATTGCCAAACTTACTTGGGGGATCATGTGATTGAGGAGTTTGATCGCTGATGGGGAAGTTATTGCACAGGGTCCTTAAATGGCTGATAAAAGACTTCAACCAGAAAAACCAGATTTTACACGGATTTCATCCAACTATCAGATGTATTAGAAGATCATCTATGAGGTCCATCCAGCTTCGAGTTTTGCTCTTCCAGAGAGACTATGCATGCCAGCCTATCGTAAACCTGCCAATACGTCTTTTATTCAATACGGAGTACTTGTTTTTTATTCAAAAAGCAATTCTCATGTTCTTCTTTAGAAATAGATTATAAACCCCCAGGGAATAGCAAAAGTTCAGATTTGAATACCTCGGAAAGGCTTGCTTTCCTATCCCCTTGACTTGAACATGAAGGATCATACCTGCAAAGAAGTAAGACCATAAGCTCCAGTTTGTCTTAAGCTCCGGTCAAAGTGTTGGAATCTTTTGCAGATTACCAGTGTCTAGGAATTCCTGCCTCATCTCGAGCTGAATGATTGAAAGGCCCTTTCAACTCCACGTTGTATTCTTTCAACAAATCTGCCAATAAAATATCACAATAAAATTTGAGACCATGTTTAGTGAAGGTCTGGAACGAACAAATTGTGCTTGCATTGATCTTCTAACCTTAAAAAAAATCATCTAACCTTTGAAAGTAGAGCAAGGCGCTCGGCCTAATTTCTGGCAAACAGAAAGAAACCAGTAGAGACCAACTGAGACATGCGCCAGTTCTTCATCCGCAATCCTAGTCACAATACGGGAAGTCCTAATATCCCCAAACCCAACCAATTTTTGGACAAGCCGAGGCCCGGCATCAAGTCCTCTAGCCTCCTGGAATAGCAAATATGAAGAAGATTGTCAACGTCTTCCCTCCTCAATGGAAGACTTGAACATTGGGAAAACATAATAACAAAGCTGCTTTCCACTCTAAGTTCGACACTAGTTTTATTCATGTCTAGCTACAGTTAAGTGATTCGAGAATTACTCCACCCTGCAAGCAAGCTAGCTAGGCAGGGGCTTAAACATTACATTCAATCATAAAGATTGTGTCCCGGTTCCCTTTGCTCTAATCATATCTCAAAAACTTACACGTTAACACTACTTTTTCTAGTGCCATTATATGCACAAACTATACTCCCTTCCTCCCACTGGAAAAGTCCTGTTCGCAACCCTTTCAAAGGGTCTTGTTTGCAGTACTGCAAACAACATTCTTCTGAAGCGACAAAGGAAGTAATGAGTTTACAGAAAGCATGGAACATTGTAGGTTATGTCTGACACTAAGTCAGACATCTAACCATCAAAAAATGATGGATTCAATCATGTATTGCTGTAGCTGTAGCTGCTGTACAGAATATAACCCTCAAAGACCATATGTTCTTGAACTATTTTGGGAATTCCAAGAGAAGAAGAAGGAAAATTGAATAGAGCACCTGGACTAGTGGGATTGCAGCAAGACGAGCCGCCACATTATCAGAAGTCTTGTTGCACTCCCTCCAGAGCAAATTGTGAGCTGGCATATCTCCATAACTGGTTCGGGGATAAAGGACAGGAATTAACTGTCAACATAAACGCACTCACAGACTCTCTCATATAACAAATACAGACAGCTTTGAATTGATGGTTAACCTGAATCCGAGCTCTGCTAATCTCTGTAAACACCAAGCAAAATGGCGACTCTCATCATCAGCCACACGAGCAAAATCGCCAAAAAAACCTTCCCCTAGATCCTTGCAGTGAGGGGAAAAGCGAACAACAGTATCCCAGGCTAAATCAATGGCATTCAGCTCAACATGAGCAAGATTATGAAGCAAATAGGCATTAAGAGGCAGACCAGATTGCTTTGGAGATGGAATATCCTTCGGAGAAACCTAAAACAAAGAACCTGTCACCAAAGTAACCAGCATGGCAGCCTATAAACACTATCAAAAAAAGTAACACTGTAGATTGCAAAACTATCATAACCATTTTAAGGCCATATTTTTTTTATTCAAGCTTCGTTCAACTCCGCTCTTATTGGTAATAAATTATACAGAGTTCCGTCGAGTTTTAATTAGTTTCCCTAAAATCGACCTAAAAGGCAACCAAGTTGATTCTTCTCCTCATAAAGATTAGAAATTTAGCAAGCATTCGTCTTCCTAGAGTTTCATGTGAAATAATCATATGGAGTATACCATTTGGGGTTTGTCTGGACGAGCAGGCGTAGAGGGTGCCTCGTGAACTCCAACTGGAAGGCCCTCTTGGTGCCACCTTGTGAATGCCATGTGAGAAAGCTTCGATTTTCGAAAAGGGTCGGCGGTAGAAAGTACTAAAGCTCCCATTTCAGCCAGAGAAGAACAAGACCGCAATTCACCGGTCTCTTCTGATGACGATGGCGGTGATTGTTGTGGGCCATTGGTGCCCCAGAATCGGCTGCTATTGAGAGGGCCAGTTCTCCAGCCTTGAAGCCCGGACCAGTACGCGTACTGTTCAGATTCCGCTTGTGATTGTACTCCTCGCGCTGGGGATTTCAAGGCGTAGGAAAATGATTGGTTGGTTGAATGAAGGGATTTGTGAGTTGCAGCTGCAACACTTTGGAAACAACAGGTGAGGGTAGTAATTAGCTTATCCATGTCATTCAACTCAGGTGAGGCCGCCGTGCAAGGAGAACTGGAGAACTGGAGAACTAGGAGGAGTGAAGTGCGAATTTAAGAACCCGCATTGGTAACTCTTAGCCCCACTTTTTTTTTAATAAATGAGAATATTTATTTTTTTAAATTTGAATATTTTCTATTTTTATTTATGTATTTAATATATACCACGTAATCTATTATTCCCTCCGTCCCGTAAGTTTTGCCTCTCAAAAAATGGCACGATCTTTAATGCAGCTGATGTGGCCAGGTGAAAAATGAATTGCCGAGGACAAATGTTTTTACCGACAAAATGAATAGTACTAGATGACATCAGCAAATTAATTCCATCTCAGAAGTAAAAATAGATGCCAATGCCAATTACTGTTGAAAATGATTCCCCCCAAAAATGAAATCATACCTGCATTGTTTAGAAGAAAGTGAAGGAAAAGTACATCCCAAGATCGGGGAAAAAACTAAAAAGTCTATCATAACCCATCTACCCTACTAACATAGGTTCAAATACATTTTAAAACACACAACCCCAACCCTCTTCTTCATTATCCATCAACTCGTCATCTTCTTTAAAATTTCTTCATCAATACAAAGAAACAAGTTTTCAAATTTTCATGGCCTTTGAGAAACATCATTGAGCATGTGAAAGAGGATCCAATGAGGAGAAAAAATCTGACAGATGATGAGAGGAACTCTTTGGTACAGTTCCTGCTGGTGACACAGCAAAGCAATTGTCGTATTGGCCATGGCAAGGCATAAGAAGCGGCTACAAGGTGAGAGGTAGGGGTTAGAACAGTCTATCACGTTTGGGAGGCAGTGAAGATTCAAGTAGCACGTGGGGGACCTGTAAATGTGAAGAGTAAAAAAACCAGGTTAGATTCATCCATGGATGAATTTAGACAGAGAAGCTTTTAAAGCCAGCCCCTTGTTCTTAAGGAAGAAATGCATGAGGATTGCCAGATAGTGCAACATGAGTAAAAGCACCATTCTTAGACGCATAAAAGAAGGGGAATAAAGAAAGTATAGAAGCGCTATCAAACCATATCTTAGAGACTCATGCATGGTGGACAGAGTCATGTATGCTTGCAGCAAATTAAAGTTTCAAAGGATATCATCAAAGGTTAGATTTAAAAATATGTACAATGTTGTTCACTTGGATGAAAAATGGTTCTACCTTTCTGAAACATCATCTAACTACATACTTTTACCGGAAGAAGACAATTCATATAGAACATGCCAACACAAAGGATATGTTCCAAAGATCATGTTTGTTTGTGTTGTAGTTAGGCCAAATATTGCAGAAAATGGAGATGTTATTTTTATGGCAAGTTAGGCATTTTCCCCTTAATTGACAAAGTACCAGCACAAATATAGAGCAAGAACAGACCAGCTGGAACTATAGAGACCAGGGCCAAGAAGAAAGTAGGTCGCATACAAATTTGGGAATGCCTAATAAAGCAAAAAAAATCCAGCGACCAAACAAAGATGACTATCACATAGATCAAAAGTGATTTATCTACAGCAAGACAATGCACCACCCTACATATTACATGGTGACCGAGAGTTTGAGTCTGCTGCAAACTCAGATGAATTTATGTTTTTATTAGACTTTCAACCCTCATATTCACCAGATCTCAACGTCTTAGACTTGGGTTTATTCGTGCAATACAATGTCTACAGCAAGAAAGGGCATGAAAAATAGTTGAACAATTAGTTACAGCAGTGGAGGATGCATATGAAGAGCTATAGCCGCAAACCCTCAACAAAATATGGATATCCCTACAGGCTGTGTGTGTTGAAGTCATGAAGGTCAGAGGCAGCAACAACTTCCCTCTTCCCCACACTCGAAATGATGCCCTAGCTAGAATGGGTGATCTACCTAATGACCTGGAGGTGGATTTAACATTGGTGAAGGAATGCATTCAATTTCTAGCAATGCATAACAAGACCAGCCTCATTCAGAAGCTTATGCTGGATATTTGACGACACGAAAACATCAACAATGAACCGTAAGGTATGAAGCTAGTAGTCTCTATTTTGAATGATGAAATTGTTGCAAGCTTTTGCATTTATAGGTAAACATGTAAGTAGACAATGCCATGTTTACTGTTGCAACAACATTTATCTTATTTTTTCGACATTGTAATGCACTATGTATGGTTTTTATCCCAACCCAAATATGATATTTAGGGTTTTCCCTTCAAAAACTAAGTTTTCTCATTAAGCAGAAAAGTCCTTATGCTACCATGCTCATTCAATAAAAAAGTCGATGACCACCGTAAAAAATTAAAAATCCCACCAATAACTGGCTTCCAATGAAAATAAAACAGGGTTGCAGAAATTAATGGTTAAGAAAAGTCATCACAACAGCAGCAAACTCAAACAAATAAGGGTTCTTGCCTAGCTAACAGCACCAAACACAATTTAATATGGACCTAATAATCCGGAGTGAAACAAAATGAAGTTGTCACTCAAATGGATATTAGTGCCTTTTTTCCAAAAATACAACCAGCACAATATAGGTACAACTAGCACACAAAACCAGCAAAATATAGGCACAACCAGCACACAAAACCAACACTATATATGCACAAATAAGTAGCATAAAAGCAGCACAATATTGGCACGAATAACCAGCACACTATTGTCCACATAAACAGCAAATATTACCAGCATCATATTTGGAAGATTTCAATAAGTCCTATAATTAATTTCCTCTTTCAAGAAATTCTCATCCATGTATATTTCCAATTTATCCATATTTTTACTTACATCGGTTTAGCAATCCTAACGAGACTATGGCTCTATTTGGTAGAGCTGTGCTTATAAGCAAAACTAACTTATTTTGAAAGCAAAGGGAGACCAGCTTATGCTTTCCCCCCAAAAATAGCTTTTGCTTTCAAAAAAAAACTTCTTCTTTTTTTGCAGTTTACCAAACACCAAAAAGTGCTTTGCTTATAAGCACAACAGCTAAAAAGTTCTGCCAAACAGAGCCTATATAGCCCATGGTTGATAAACCTGCAATAATAACAAATCAATCAGCTCCAACCTAGGTTCATAAGGTATGAAGCTGAAATATAAAAAATTGTTAAGGCTGAATATTATTACCAGATAATAAGTATCACGCTAATTCGACACCCAGTTATGCATTGCATTGAATATGAAGCATCTATCATATTCCCTCCACATAGGGGGGAGATGATCGTGCTTAAATGGGAAGGGGAACATAACACGAGCGCTGCGTAGGTAATTCAGAGTCTGTTGTTCAAATCTTACCCTCATAGGACCATACCACCCTATTTTAGGCACATAAGAGGATGATGTGGCATCAGTGAGAACTTATGTTGTGGCATCAGCAACTACATTTACATCATGTACCACCCATCCAACGCCAAGTCCAAAGTCTACACCTGCAATGTGACTCATCGCATGACACTACAAGTGTGACATACAAAATTCATAATCAATTAGCACATATTTCATGGAATATCACTGTAATCAAAGTAATGAGCGACTAAGTTATTACCCCAACATGAGCGCATGTACAACGCGGCACCACCGGGGATTTTTCCGACCAGGTGGCTTAAACAAACAGATCTGCATCATGCACCACCTTTTGTGCTTGGGATCCGGCAGCATCTGCACCAGTATCCTCCAAACTGAATCCATACCGGCCATCACCCTCCATGACCAGTACATGGAAAAATAGAAATGACACAATGTTAGTAAATGAAGTTTGCATGTTAGTGAATAAATAACCATTAGCAGCCACATATATCATAAATCATGAAGTAGGAAAATAAACTGTACAAATAAACACCAGCAACAGGTAATTCAACTTTTTAAACCGTAACTAAATCAACATCACAACAACCTAAACTAAACCATACTTCTACATCACAACAACCTGAACTAAAAAAGAAGTAACATCCAAACGTTACGAATGCTATTTAGGCAAAAGAAGGCATCAAATCGCTGACATTTTTTTATGCAAGACAAAAAAATAGAGGAAGAACACATTTTAAAATAAATATTATAATCATCAATAAAAACTCAAAGAAAAACTCAAAGTATAAGACCCCAATAAACAAAGTTCAATCTGACCAGGAGTATTAGAAAAAAAATTACGACAGAAATATATGAAGACCTTCACATGCAACACAGAAAAAGAATGAAAATAACATTTTTGACACTGAAAAGGCACGCATTAGCAACCATATAGTTAAATAAAGAAATCTTAAACAAAGAAGTTAGCATCAAACGAATTATAAACAAAGGAATTAGCAACCAACGAATAATAAACAGAGAAATTAGCAACCAACGAATTATAAACTGAGTTAAATAAGGTTAAATAAAACCCACCAGTCGACCCTTTGTCTCAGACCCTTCCGTCACCATAGACAACATCGAAATGGTAGCATCTGACAGCGTGTGGTTATCACATGCCACCTCATGGCATCCACCGGTGGCAGCTCCGATTGCGACAGACTGGCAACAACCCAGGTCTAGTTGCTCACAGAGTTCTCTGTCAGCTAGTGACGTTGAGGGAGGGCGTCCAAATATGGAAAGAAATCAAGCTCGCAGATGAGGGCTTCACAACAACAAATTTATTCATAAACCTCATATGCGGGGCTGCGAATCAAGGAACGGCTCTGAATCCACCATTGATAGTGAGTCAAAGCCTGTCTCGAGGTCATCAGTGTTGGTGAAGAAAGATTCTACAATATTCTGTGCTGGATTTATATTGTGGAGAGGGAAAAACGGTGGTATAGAATCGAAATCCAAGGTTTTGAGGTTGTTGCTCATATTTTGTCGGATAGTTAGGGTTTGGAATGAAAGAGAGGCTGAGAGAAAATGAAGAGAACGTTGGTGAATGATGAAGGAGATAGGAGGGTTAATGCTTTTAAGGATGGTATGTGAATTTAATTGGGTAGAGGGACAGTGGAGTTATTGATTGGGGAAGTTGGGCGGTGGCTCTGTTCTTAATGTCAGAAGATAAGAAGAGGTTGAGAGAAGACAATTCTGGAAACATTTTGAATTCTGTAAGTTAAAAAAACTGTTTTGGTTAGAGTTGATGTTAGTGACTTTTAGATGTGTTTGGGCTTAATTGAAAGGACTAATTGAAACCCAAAATCTAAATTAATTAAGGATATTTCAGACCAACTACAAAATTTAGAGGGATAAATAGGTAAAATCATAGGTCCAAACCTTACTAAAATGGGTAACTTTCAAAGCAGGCCAAAAGTTCCGGGATGGATTAAAATGGAAAATAGGCCAAAAGTTACGGGACAGAGGGAGTATATTGGAATGTAGAAGATCAAATCCAACTATGCAAGCTAGTGAAGAGTTAATTCAAGAATTTCAAAGTTCAATCCATCGATGATCGGAGATTTGGGATTGGGACATCATCATCAACTTAGAGTGAATATCGTTGAATATATTTCCAAACATTTTGGAAATAAAGATCAAATGTAGTTCTTTTAGAAAATATTTTGATATTGATTAATATTTGATAATTTTAAATCATATAAATTTTATATAAAATATTATGATGGATGCAAGAATAAACATGTTTGTGTTATATTTATATAGTCACTACAATTTAATTTTTAATTTGTATGATATTGATATTTATAAAATATAAATTAAAGGTTAAATATTTTTATTAGAGATGGTGATGTGGTGCTAAATAAGTGATTCTCAAATATTATTCCATTGTTAGTAGTTGTTTCTTACCTAATTTTTATCAAAATTAATGATGTGGAACTTAAGAAGTGCTCTTTAATCCACTGCTATTGTGGATGCTCTAAATTCCAAGCTGGTTGTATTCCTTTAAAATATAAATAATTATAATTAAATCTTATAAAATATATCTTAAAATATAAATAAAAGTAAAGTGCATTCATGCCTCCCAGTTTCTTGTTTAGTGCACATATACCCCTCAACTTTTAGAAGGGCACGTATACCCCCAGTTCTTTGTTTGTGCACACACACCCCTCAATTTTTCAAACGTTGATCTCTAGCTATGAGGGGTATATGTTCACTTTCGAAAAACTACGAAGGTTATATGTGCACTTTGAAAAACTGGGAGGGGTATATGTGCACTTTCAAAAAATTGGGGGCATATGTGTTCTAAACAAAGAACTCGAGAGCATGAATGTACTTTACTCTATAAATAATTGCTCTCTTTAGTCCTCCAATATTATTCCCTTTCCATTTTTGGATAGTTTTTTAGTTTTGACTCCTTCCCTTTTTAGCAAATCTTAAATTAATTTCATCCAACCAATTTAAATTTTATACTTTAAATTCAATCTCCATCACTCATTTCACTTTTTAAAATATATGTCCAAAAGTAGGAGCTAATATAAAAGGATCGGGGGGGTATAATTTAATCTTAGAAATTATATGAATGAAGTTATTTAAATAATTGATCTAACTGTTAGGTAATTTAATGAAAGAATATCTATTTATAATCTTTCTTGTATTTTAATTATAATATTATTAAATTTTACAAGAGAAATTAAGTTAGTTTTTAAGTTTACACTATCATTTCATAACATATGAAAATTTATGTTAAAATGCGAGTGTAATTAGTACGTCGAACTATAGTGACTCTAGTCGATAATACGCCTATAAATCTCACAATATAACCACTTTGGAATTGCATGAAATAGAACTTAATCCTATCCACGAGGACTAATTGATTTTAACAGTAACCACAAATGGACAATTCACAATAAAATCTAACTATTCCTATCTTAGGGAAAAGAAGTAAAGCTATAGATATCTCAATATCATATAGAACAAATTCATTCACGGTAAGATGTCTTTTTTTCACCTAGATACTAGTGAATAATTTTTTACCTTTTGATGATATCCTGATGAATGTAGGTTTATATCTTCCCTCCAAACGATGCAATTATAATCACCCTGATAGCTTTGGCTATTTTTTCAATGACTAACACTTCTCTCTCTCTCTCCATCTTTCTCTGGGATCAGGTTCACAGCTTCATAATGATCAAGAATAGAAATTTTAGTCATGTATGGGATAGGATTTTTTCCATCAATAATTCTTAAGACTCTAAAATTCACCACATCATCATTAAAACCCTAGACCTACTAACCGAGGTCTCTGGAATTTTTTAAAAAAAATTCTTGGATTTTTTATAACTTAAAACCCTCGGTCCCTGCTATAATCCACCAAATTAAGGAAATGGCTTTTAGCATTTTCAGTACCTTCCCTGTCACTGGAAGTTTATCTGCAAAGCAACATTGGGTACAAGTTGGTCTAATGTCTTGTATTAAACAAGAAAAAACAAAAGATCAAAAATAACAATATGGAATCCACCACATGTATGGTTTAAGTATAATGTAGATGCCACTTCAAAACCTGGGAACACATCATCTCATGGGATCATAGTTAGGGATAGCTCAGGGAGTCTGGTTAAGGGTTTCTGTATATCTTCACAAACCTTACTACCCTTGAGGCTGAACTATAAAGTATTGAACTAGTTATAGGATTAACCCATGATCATAAATAGTTCCCCATGAGCATTGAAACTAATTGCTTAATGGTTGTTCTATCTATTTCCCAACCTATGAAGGCCCCTTACTCACTGTACTCTAGATGTGCCACCATGAAAAATAAGCTATCATGTATATCACTGATCCTTATTCATAGAGAATTAAATTTGGTTGTTGATCAGATAGGGGGAAAAGGAAATGAGTTAGGGCCAGACCATGAGGAATGTAGCATCACTTGGAACAATATGACTGCTAAAATTAAAAGCTTAATCCTTCTAGATAAAATACAAGTTCCTTATAAGAACTCGCACCTTTTAATGATATATCTTTGTCCTATCCTTTCTCTGATCTATGCTATATTTCTCTCCTTGTGTTTCTGATTTTTACAAGGATTCATATCATCAATATGCTTATGTCCTTTATGATGTTTGGCATGCTTTGAATCTTCATTTGTTTGATTCTCATTGTGTTTTGTACTTATAAGCATGATTCATTTCTAACCCCCAATGATGTCTTTGACCTTTGTGATGTTTGGTAAATTGAGGATCATTCTTTGTATGATTCTCAGTTGTTTGCTGAGGATAAGAGTCATTCATTTTGTACCCTAATGAAATTGATGTTCTTTCTGTCTCTGATCTCTGAGTCCACTAATATGTACCTTTCTTTTCTCCACGACAACATTGCTCTGATCTTCAGGATTATCAAGCCTCATAATTATTATTTTTTATTAAAAAATCTAATTGATAGAGTTTTTTTTCTGGCATTAGAAGTAAAGAAAGCGGGATTTTTTCTTCTTTTTGAAATCAATCACTTGTAGGTGCTGGGAAAAACTTTAGAGGAGCCACTATGATAAATTTTAAAATTCACAATTGTTGGGTTGTATGTATAGATATTTATAGGTGAGTACAAATGGTACGATTGTATATGGAATGGAAAATTATAGATCAGTTAGGAAAAAATCGTTCTTATTCTTTTTCTAGTTTTTTTTAAAATAAACATTCATAGGTACTGGGAAAAACGCTCAACAGTGATTACAATAAGTGTAATTGATATCCACCTCAAATAGTCTCTAGCAATAACTAATCTATTACAAGGATATTTAAACTACATGTTAACCAGATTGATCGTCTGTACTATTAGAGATTAGATATCCAATAAAAAATGTAATATTGTCATCGAGATATTAACTCGCTTCCTGCGAAAATTATAACTTCTCGGCAAGAGGAGCGTATCACGCGCATCAATCACTATGCCAAACAAGGATCTTCATGAATTGTAACACCACTTACTATAAAGCACGATCTATGTTGTCCAATCTGTAAATACCTTGAAAAACATGGATCTGTCGCATCCAAACTAATGGAAACCCTAATACAAAAACATATTTTTTTTACCAAAACACTATCTGTACAACCAGATCGAGAACAAAACATCGACCTTGACAAATAAATTGAGTGATCATCATGAACAAGACAATAGAATCTATTAGGTCGAAGAACAATACTAACGTATGGAAAAAATCCGTAATTATTCAATAACATGACACTCAAAGAATATCAATTGAAAAAAAAAATACTATTTCCCCCATCTCCCCATGATGGGAGGATGGGGAAAATAAAATTTAAGAAAATGTAGGATATTTTAGAGAGAAAATGTGATGCGGGGGCATGTACAAGAGCTCTTTCTTCCATTTCTTCTTTAATTCTATTACTTCTTTAATTCTATTACTAGTAAGTTCATTATTCTTTGTGTGTTTTTGGACAAGATTGCGATGTTAATTAGATATAGCATCTTATGGAAGTTATTGATATTTCGATGTAACTACGTATAGTATCTTATGAAATTTATTAACTGACAACATTGCATTTATAATAGAAGTGATGAAGAAATAAATATACTCGCTCTGTCTTATACTTCTAGTATAAGGGTCCTGTAATCTTTTTGCACAATCATTTATGTAGGGTGATGTGGTAGGGAAAATGAAGGACTAGAATAAGTTGACCAAATATCATTTACAAATTTCAGTCCAAAGAAGGAAATAAGAATATTGGGTTGGGACAAGAGAAAATTACAGATAGGAACCTTGCGTAGGGACGATGGGAGTACAAAGTTGAAAAGTTAATGGTGACATTAAAGACAAATGGTTTTCATATTAGCTGTTAAAATAGACTACATGTTTTGAGTATAGCCATGATGGGTGCAATTATTCTAAGGAATAGATAATAATTCAAATACTTTTTTATCTAGGGTGAAATGTTTTGATAATCCCCAGTTCTTTGATAAGCGTAAAATATTCTGGCATTGACTAATAAGGAAATTTTAAAAAATGACCTTGTGTTAATTTCAGAAATTTTACTGACCATTTTGCCCTCTCATTTTGAAACTTCAGGCGCTAGGTCCTCAACTCAAAAGCGACCCCCCTTCCCCCCCCCACATCCGCCACCCCAATCTTAGCCCTGCCTCCACCATTCCTGACGTAGGGAAATCCTTCAGGCCAACATATTCTTGAACGTCCCAGACACCTGCAAACAAAATCCCGGGGAATCCCCGTGACTAACCTCTGACACTCAAGTTAGTTTCTTATTGTATCAGTGTCTTAGCTAATTTTCCCTTACCTTTTCCATTATTCCAGGCCTTTATTTATAGTTGATGAATCGTGTGATCGTGATCCACGTTGTGTGTTCCTTTTTGCTAGATTGTGGTCTCGTTAGGATGCTCATGGGTGTTTATTGTCTTTCTTCTCGGGGTAAGATTTGCCTTGTATCCAGCGGCCTGTTCCTTGTGCTCGTTGATTCAGTCCACTTATGTGGGGTGTTGGCTTTGGTGCTTGACTTCACTTGGTTTTGATAGGTGTATACCATAACCCCCCTAGCCGATCTTGTTTTAAAACTTTCATGCCATCATGTCAGATATCTTCATTCCCCTTCCCACTGTCACATCTTTTTGTGGTAGTGTTCACCGCCACAATGTATTGTCCAACTTCTTTTGAAATTTTATGCAACCGACCCTTGCAAGAGGGTATTGTTCTAGCTTCCCTGTTGCTTATTCACACATTCTAAAATTCTCCCCAAAACATCTCAATGTTTTGATTCGTACATATCTTTGGATCGAAAAACTATTCTAGTTATGCATTTGCTAGAACTTTGTCGTCTTCTTCATTTTAAGTCAATTGAAATTTCTTTGCCATTTAAGAGCCACATGTCGAACCCTCCTCTTGCTCATCTTCATCTGGAACCCCGAAAATCTTAGGGTTATAATTACGGCCCCACTTCCATGTCCGCCTTATTGGCCGCTTCCTTGACAATCAAACTGACTGCAATTACCTTGTGATCCGTGAGTAGGAAATGGTGATGGAAACATGTTTTGATTGTATTGCACATGTGTTTCTGATAGATTTTATGTAGAATTGTTGGAAATGGTGTGTAATTGTAGCATGGGTATGAAGGAGATAAAAGGGCATTTGTGGTGCATTAAAATTTAGATTTTGTTGTGAAAGATGTCTTGGAGTCGTTGAATATGGGTACGTCAATTAGAGGTGGAAATTATAATTTCTTGAATCCTTATTCAATCTTTTGAAAAAATAGAATACAAATTCTGGTCGGGAGTGAAGAAGGGAGAAAAATGAAGTATCAAAGAGGCTTGAGAACTTATTAAATATTAGCCTCTTTTTATAGATAAATTTTCTAAAAATATTGGTGAAATTTATGGAAACAAATATAAATTATGCCCATTTTCTTCCCGTTAACTTGTCTATTGATTGATGATTGTTTGTACCACATGTCACATGTCATTAATTGTTGGATCTTTACAATAATAAAAATCAAAATCAAAATAGTCCCACTTGACTCACATGGAAGAGATGAAAGTGGGACGAATCTACTCATCAAACTTGGTCAACCTATTCTTTCTCTCCCACCCATCCCACAAATCCATCCTTATTGTAATCAGTCATCCCTCTTTTCCAAAATCCATTCCCCAAAATCCATCACTATTGAGGATGCTCTTAGAGCATCTCCAATCATCCAGCCCCCAAATTTGATTTCACCCCACATTTTTTAACATTTAATTAATAATTATTATCTCACCTTAAATTCATCACATCTTTCGTTTCTACTCTACAACTATAAAATTCAACTAATCTCACTACCCCACTTTATTGTGGTTCCCACCTTATTTTCTATTTGCATGAATATATAATATTACATGTCACTGCATTTTCAATATATATAAATTAGTAGAAAAAATATTGTTATGTAAAATAAATGGAAGAATTTTTTTATATTTTGGATGAAAAAACCATAATTTTAAATTTAAATTTCAACAAACAACATTCATTGGAATGGTACATGAAATGACTTCATAAAATAACTTGGAAATTATAAAATAAATTAAAGATAACACACATTCATGATATTAAATAATGTAAAGGATATGTGCACAATGAAGCTTAATTTGAGTTGCGAGAGTGTTGTCAAACACGTTCAGTCAAGTCATTATTGAGTTGTCGGTAATTCGCTCTGTTATGGAGTTGAAACATTGCCTGGAGAAATTCAGTCATATCAGCTCGAGTTTTCCGCGATGTACTCCTAACCTTTCGGATCGAGTGTATCTAAGAAGTCAGACACATCAAAATGGAGCACATATGTATTTTGTTCATCTTCTACAATCATGTTGTGTAGGATGACACAAGCTATCAATATCTTACCCACCATTTCAATATCCCAACAATATGCAGGATTGCAAATTATATGAAATTGAGCTTCCATTACTTCAAATGCACGTACAACATCCTTTCTCAGGCTCTCTTAACCTTTATCAAATACTTCTACTTCTCTCCTAGCGGTAGACGGACAAAAGGTATAAATGCAACCCACTCGAGATAGATACCGTCTGTTAAATAGTAACCCTTATCATAATCATGCCCATTCACATGAAATTCACACTTTAGAGCCACTTCATTAAGAACATCATCAAATTAGAGTGAACAGTCAAGAATTTTAATGTCATTACAAGACCTCGGAACTCCAAAGAATGTAAGCCATATACGAAAAATTGTAAGAAGCAACCGCCTCCAAAATAATGGAAGTTTTCTTAGATCTACCCATATATTGTCCTTTCCATGTTCATGGACATATCATCTAGCCCAAATCATGCAGTCCACACTACCAAGCATTCCAGGAAATTCAAGTTCAACTCCAACATGCTTCAGGCATGCAATATCCTGCAGATTTGGCCCCCTGAGGTATTCATGACGATAAACATCAATGATGGCCTTCACGAAATGGCGAAGGATATCTTTTGCAATTTTCCCCATTCGACAAGCATTCATCAACTTGATCATAAGCTAAATCATATCCCATGATACACATTGTAGTCGTACTTTTTGTAATTAGAGTGAACCCAAGTTCATTGCATGCATCTGATATCTGTGTAAAATACATGTCATTTGGCGTAACGTCTTTGTCTATGCAGAGAAATAAGTCTCTTCACTTACAAAATCTACGCTGAAACATAGCATCATCGTATATTCTTTCCTATGGATCCGCAAAGTATTGCCGCCACAACATTGTTGAACTTCCTTCACTGTATCTATTGATCGCCTTTCTCTTATCACTCCTCCTGCACTGTGAATTCTCGCTAACGTCGGGTCGTAATCCCGTGATGTAATCGCCAACCATGCTATGCAATTCTCTTCTTCTTTGGTCGTGTAATGTTTGGTTTGAGAATTCTTCAATTTCATCATCACTCCAAATTGGTGGTAAATCAATGAGATAAGATGGAGAAATTGGTGGGTTTGAAAATGAAGACATTAGTACCAAAAATGTATTGATGGATGAATGAAGTTGGAGGTGAGAATATGAAGTGACTCAATGTCTTATTTATATAATAAACATCCACAAAAATGTATTGATGGAGATCATGGTACGACTACCACCATAAATGAAGACATTCCACGTCTTGATCAAACATTCAAGGGTTATGTTCGTGATCCTCTAAG
>JAULKK010000011.1:4332387-4343368 GCA_032355705.1 Rubia peregrina
TCTATAGGCATCAGCTGTGTCAAAATTATGCTTAGGTTCTAGAACACAAAGCAGTTGAATATTGTGGATTCTAATCAATTTTTTGAGTCTATCCAATGAAGTATCTAAGCCTCTTAAGTTCCAAATTAGACATTTAATTCCTAGGGTCTTATCAATCATTGATAACATATTTTATTTCTCTTTGAGGATGACCTTAGATTCATTTTATTCAGCCTGTTGAATAAGGTCCTTTTCCTGGTTTTTGCCGGATCTAAGTTAAAGGTCAAAATACTTACCTCTTCCTGCAGAATCACTCTAGTACTTAAAACATCATACTCCTCCTCCTTTGAATTCAGATCATCTGCCAATAAGCTGAACCTGTTCCTGGTTTGAGGGCTAGCTATGGCATATGGGGTAAAATGGTCAGTAAGATCTTCTATAGGGTTTGGAATCATACCTGTGAGGTCATCTTTTGCAAAATCTGTGCCCATACAAGAAATGGGATTCAGCTGTGTCTATTTCTGTAGATGTGTTTCCTCAAGCTATGGTTGATACTGGCTTTTAACTTCCTCAGCTTGTTCCATACCAGTTGCTGACCTCCTTGGTGGTTCAATGTTACTTTCCACCGTATGTTGGGAAAGGTTAGCTCATTCAGAGATCAAATTTGTTTGCTTTGCGACTACCTCTGCAGGTGTTTCCAGTTGTAAGGGATGCTCCTCATTAGTTCCATCAACCTGGGAGGTTTCAGCAACCATTGTCATAACTTGCAGCTTTTTGATTCCTAACTCTGTATTCTGTTTCTCAACCCCTTTTTGCTTCTGGTTGGGTGAAGTGCCAGAGATATTTTTGGGGTTATCAATCTTCTCCCAGTTTGCATTTTGGTTGGTTTTAGTAGCAGGCTTTGGATGAGGTTTGGGTTTTGTGGCCAGGTGAGGGTTAAGGATTCTACATTTTGCCAAATCATGTTCTATCTTCTTACAATGATTACAATACAAGGGAAGGTTATCATAATCAATATTTTATTTCCCATTCTCAAAGGTAAAACCTAACCTGATAAAGCTAGGCAATTGTGACTGTAGATCAACCTCAACTTAGAGCTTCAAAGCAGATGGTCGTGTGAGTCTTTCTGTTGCCAAATCCATATTTATGAAGTTCTCGGTTTGATTACCTATTGCTTGGATTGCCCCAACATTATAGTAGTACAATGGCACATTCCGAATTGTAATCCACGTCAGGACAATAGATGATTCGGTGTTGGGCTTGAAATCTGAAGTCCACCTCAAGACTCTCATATTCACTCCATTGAAGGACCAGATAGCTTTCATCTAGCAGCGCTGGAAGTTCTTTTTAGATTGGAAGCGGATTAAGATATTATTGAAGTCAATATTCCCCAATTGATAGCTGGAAGCAAACCCTATCATCTTGAAATCTTGCTCAATGCGCTCCATCGGAGGTCTGCCTCTTGGGAAGTTTCTGATCAGAGAATTCTTGTAGTGGGCTGATAGTTTTGTTATCTCTTCCGATGTGAATAGGATCGAGGGTTCTCCTTTTGTAGTTCGTGATTGGGTTAATTTGGGTGGATGGAAGATTGGTCGATATTGGTGGGTTTCTAGTTTGGAGTGCTTGTGAGAAGCTTTTAGGAGGCTGGGCCACCATTGCGGCGGAGTCGGCATTATCGATCAGAGATTATGTGGTGGCGGAATGGTGTTCGGAGAGAAGTGAGTGAAGACCGTTACGGCACATTAGTGACTGTTGCGGTGGTGATGTTTCACAGATAGGCGGGAGCGTAGTTAGAGAGAGAGAGAGAGTTGTCGGTATTGTAGAGTGTCATAGATAAAGTATTAAATAGTTTATACACAAGTCTCAAGACATGGTCTTGGAAGCCTAATAAATTGCTCCCAAGGTTATGTTTAGCTACTACTAATCATACTAATCAACACTAGCAATTGAAACATTAAATCATAGTAGAGCAAAAATGAAAAAAGATTAAACCTAGGGGTTTTTTTCGCAAGAAAAGTCGGGAAGAAGAAGTTGGGAAGAAGAGAAAAAGTGTTGATTATTTATAGTACAAAAATTCCAAAAAGTAAGTCAGGGCAGGTGGCCGTTGCGACTCACGACACATCTGTCACGACTCGCGACGGGCAGAGTAACCTTCCCTCAAATGACTTAACTCTTTGGTCTTCATGTAGTCTTCTCTTCTTCCTTTCTCCAGGTCTTCAAAAGTCTTCATAGTCATCAAAATAGAGTCTTCAAGGTCTTCAAATCTTTGATAATTACCTTGTCTCACATAATTCTTATTATAAGTGACAAAAGCGATAAAGTCGCTCTCAACTCTCATAATATGAATTCAAGGTAAAATAGAGTCTTCAAAGCATAAAAGTTTACCAAAATGAGTACAAAAAGATCCCAAAATCACGGTATAAAATGGACACATCAATATCATAAATATGAATATATTGTGTATAAAAGTGTCTCAAACTAAAAAATACCACCCCTATTTATAGGGTTTACATCGATCAAACCTTAGTTCGTATTAGAATAGGATTTGGAAATTTATGTCAGAATATTTAAGCTAAAACCATATCTAACTAGAATACATAAAATAAATGATGCTATGGCCGAATTCTTCAAGAAGTAACCTTGAAATAATATTTCTTTATCTAATCTTGCAAAATCTAATTCTGATCAAAATAAAATTGAATATTCTAAACCCTAATGGACCAAGATTTTGAAATTTATCTCTTCAAAGACAAAATGAAATAATTTGAAAATAGTTTACAACGATCACACTACCTCGTTAAAATCCCGGTGGGGGGAAAGAGTATAGTGTTCTTCATGATGTCTTCACTTCCGTGACACTCTTGAACAATTAATCCAAGAACTTGTCGATGTTGATTTCTTCATTAATTCTTCATCATGAAGGTGATCCATCAAAGCATTTAAAGCACCATCTCTAAACTTCATCCATGGCCTAGTCATCGGACCTGCCATGTCACTTAGAGAATCCCAAACATAACTTTTAAATGTTTGATCGAGTTGTGGAATGTCTTCAACTATGGTAGTAGTAGTCTTTGCATCTCCATCATTCCCTCTATGGTCGAAAGGTTTCTCCCTTGAAACTAAATCATCTTCAAAGGTAAATGGATATAAATCAACAAGATCAAAGGCAGTACCAACACCATAGTCACCTGGAAAATCAATCTTGTAAGCATTATTATTCTCATGCTCCAACACTTTAAAAGGACCATCAACACGCTGACTTAATTTAGATTTCTGAGCATTCGGAAACCTCTCCTTGCACAGATGCAGTCAAAACAAATCTCCCTCTTGGAATCCCATAACTCGGCGGCCATGATTGGCTCTATCAGCATTCCGAGCATTTTCCCATTCAATCTTCAATCGCACCTTCTCATGTAATTGCTTAATAAAATCAGCCTTTTTTTCTCCATCAAGGTTCCTAACCTGTTTAAAATTCAAAGGAATAAAATCAAGAGGTGTATTAGGTAGAAAACCATAAAAAATTTCAAATGGAGGTAAAGAAGTAGTAGAATGAACAGTGTGATTATAAACGAACTCTGCAATTGGAATGCATGTTTCCAAATTCTTCAAGTTTTTCTAGACTAGGGCACACATGAGAGCCTCTAGGGTTTTATTTGTAACCTTTGTTTGCCTATCAGTTTGAGGATGACTAGCAGTAGAAACTAGTACCATGAGGTATTCCAAAAGTAGAACAAAAATTTGACAACTTGATCAGAGACAATGGACGCAGGAATGCCATTAAGCCGAACTACTTCTTTCAGAAATAAATCTGCAACATGCATTGCATCATCTGTCTTCCTACAAGTAATAAAGTGTGTCATCTTCGAAAATCGATCAACAACCACAAAGATAGAGTTATTACAAGATTGAGATCATGGTAAACCGAGGACAAAATCCATGGAAATAACAACCCATGATGTGTAGGAATAGGTAAGGGTGTGTCTAGCCCATGAGGCTTAGTTTTTTACTTCACCTTCAAGCAATCAATATTTATCCTACAAATCCTATTAACCGATAGTGCCATTTTTTTCCAAACGAAGTGTTCTCGCAATAAATTATAAGTTCTAAGTGAACCAAAATGTCCCATTAAGCCACCTAAATGAGCTTCTCTAACAAGTAATTCACAGGTAGAACACTGAGGAACATCATGCTGAAAAAACTTCTCACACGCACCAATTTCACATGCAGCATAAAAATGAAAATCAGAATCAGTATCATATAATTCTCAAAAGAATCAAAACCCTAACATAATGCATTCCAATCATGTAAGTAAAACATGTCTACAACTCAAAGCATCAACAACAACATTCTCTTTTCCTTTCTTGTAATGCAGCACATAAGGAAAAGATTCAATAAAACTAGAGCATTTAGCATGATGCTTGTTCAATTTCATCTGACTCTTCAAATACTTCAAGGACTCATGATCACTATGAATGACAAATTCTTTATGCAATAAATAATATTGCCAAGTTTCTAATGCATGCACAATTGGATCAAATTCTTTATCATACACAAGATAATTTAGAGCACCGCCCTTTAGCTTTTCAGTGAAGTAAGCTATAGGTCGATTCTTTTACATCAACATAGCACCAATACCAACACCAGAAACATCACAGTGAATCTCAAAAGTACCGTTAAAATCAGGTAAAGCAAGGACAGGAGTATTACATAATCATACTTTCAATTCATTATATGCATTCTCCTGACTCTCACCCCAAACAAATTTCACATCCTTTTTAACTAGTTCATTTAGAGGTACGAAAATAGATGAAAAATCACGCACAATCCGTCTTTAAAAACTAGCTAAACCGTGAAAAGAGCATACCTGGTTGGTGTTGGTAGGTCTTAGCCAGGTTTTAATGGCCTCAATTTTGGTTTTGTTGACTTTTATGTCCTCCTTAGGGGCCAAAAAACCAAGAAACAAGCTCAATATGATTATCACTCGACTTAGAATAGAACAGTATGCCATCAAAATAGACCGCAACAAATCGACCAATAAACTTTCTTAAGACATGATTCATCAACTGCATAAAAGTACTAGATGCATTAGTTAAACTGGAAGGCATAACAATCCATTCATACAACCCGAACTTAGATGCAGTTTTCCATTCACCCCTCCCCCCTATACGAATCTGATGATAACCTTTAGTCAAATAAATCTTAGTATAAATCACAGAGCTATGCAAATCTTCAAGCATATCATCTAACTCGGGGATATGATGTTGATACTTAATGGTTATCTTTTTAATAGCATGAAAATCAATGCGCATACGCCAAGTTTTATCTTTCTTAGGAACTAAAATGGCAGGAACAGCACAAGAACTTAAAGATTCACATACATAATCTTTTTGAAGTAAATCCTCGACTTGTGTTTGTAGTTCCTTTGTCTTCTCATGGTTTGCTTTAAAAGCGGGACGATTCAAAAAGATCGAACCTGAAATCAAGTTAATCTAATGCTCAATGCCACATATAGGTTGTAATCCATGGGAAATTTCATCCAGAAAGACATCTACAAATTCCTGCAACGTCTCAACAAACTGTGAAGGAACAAGCATAGGAATATCATCCTTGGCGAAGTAATTTTCTTTATAATGTTAGATAAGCACAAAAGAATGATTAGCAAAATCACGATTCACATCCCTAATCAATGCATAAAATAATCTACTAGAATCAATATGCAATTCATATCTCATCATGGAAATCGATGGAAATGGACTAAGATGTGAAGATAAAACCTTCCGCGACTGTTCGATATCATTCAAAGACCTACCTAACTTACCTAGATCGGCCACATCTGATTTTTGGTTGAAAATATCAGGGTTTTTGCATCTTTTTCACCTTTTGGCCCCCTGGCTAGGGTTTTGTTCGACCAATTGAGGTTCAATCGCAAACTTTTCTTGGTCGATTTTCATGCGCCTCTGAGCCTCAAGGACTTCCACTAGAGATAATGGAGTCAAAGTATACCGGGTTCTATCCTTAATCATAGTTATTTTGTTAGTGTAACTATCATGCATAGATTTATGATCAAACTGCCAAGGTCTGCTTAACAAAATATGACTAGCCTCCATAGGTGTAACATCACATGATAGAATTATGATATTTTCTGATCTTCAAGTCAATCATGCATTGTTTATCACTACAACAAATAGGACCTTTTACCTTAGTTTAACAGGTCCTTTTACATTATTTTTTAGTCCTGGAAAAACCGAGGTAAATACAGTCAGAGTAAAAGATTTGTTTTTACCTCGATTCACAACCGAGGTAAAAAAACCTTTTACCTCGGTTTCCAACCAATGTCTGTAGGTTTTGTGACTGACGTCGGTCAATGGTAATTGGTCAACTAGGGTTCTTATGAAGGCATGCGATGGGTTAAGAAAAGGTGCAACCTCATTCACCTTAACATCGGTAATATGAAAAATGACGTCACATGGTATTTAAAGCGACATCGTGCGCCGACGTGGAAGATTGATTAATATGATGTCATTTTATTTGGCCGACGTTGGTAACAAGGTCTCGCTTCATGCGACGTCGTTCAAGGGTCATTTCGGCTGTGAATTTGTGCGAGATTGCATATGAATAAGTTGAACGTCGTTTGTCAAACAATATTTTATTTTTAATATGAGATGACCCAGCAATCGTTCGTCAATAGAAATTACATTGTATTTCTGAAAACCAACATTATTAATATATTCAAATACTGATTGTGCAATGAATAACTCTCATTTTCCTATTACAACATAAAAACGTGTAACAATGGATATACAAATTATAAAAGCAGAGACCGTACTCCATAAATCTAAATATCCAATGCAGGAAAGTGACGTCGCATGTTGAAATGACCAAGGTCGTTGTATCCAAATGACAAGCGATGTTGGTTATTCTTACGTTTCTAGTCAGTTCCTGCCAAATGCGACCTCGGTTACCATTCGTCTGTATCTCGTACTTGTCGATTCACTGACCGACATCGCACATTCAACCTGTGTTCATACTAAAATATGATTATTTTCTAAAATCAACCCTAATATCAGTCATAAAATCATGAACACAATCATTATACACTATATAACATGTAACATAGTCAACATATGTAATGAAAATATTCGATCATTATAGAAGGTATGTTCATAAAAATGCTACATGAACATTAAATAGAGGGAAAAATACCTCAACTAATTTGAATTAGGAGATGCTCCATCCTAGGATTGAGAGAAGAGTGTAGATTGGGTTCTTGGAAGGTGTGTAGTTGGGGTAGGAAGAAGAAAAATGAGGTGAGGTGAGGTCTTGTTGTTGATTATGATATAAACGAGATGAATTTGGGGGGAATTTTGTTTAAATTTTGGCTAAAATTTGTTTGCTGCCTGCAATTTCATTTCAACAGACGTCGTTTAAGTGTCAGTCAATAGATCGTTACATGCGAAGAATATGTGACTTCGCATATAAAGGCCAGAGTATAATTTTTTATATTTGTTGTAAAGAACTCGCTATTGTTGTTGCCATTGCGATGTCGAATTCCTTCTTGAAGTCATTATACAGTTTCAAAGTATAGACCTCGCCTACATGTTTTAGAAGTCCAGCATAACTATCATAAGAAAATTTTGGGATGGATCGAGCGCAGTTGTGTTCAGTTGTGCTCTCTATGTTTCTCCATTTCTAGACAGTTTTCTCAAATATCTTCATAAATTGAGTGAGAGATGTTGTTTTACTAGCATTGAACATGATGGTGTCGTTGATACTCTCACTCCTTTGTGATGCTAGAATTTCGGCTGAGAAAAAATACTTGTTCAAAGCTGGGCACCATTTCTCACAGATGTTGTATAGATGTTGAAACCAAGTGAGGTTTTCCAAGCCATATGTTGTGATCATGGTCTGCTAACTGTCTTCAAATTCTTCATGATTAACCATGTCAAACAGCGATCAAATGCCTTTTTGATTGGACCAACTTTCTTCAATTCTCCATTTTGCTGAAGGTGCCATATACATAGTCGGTGTCTTGTTATTGGTAAAACATGTTCCAGTATATAACAGACAGTTTTTATGTTGAAACATTTGCGCCATATATTTAAATACTGTAAGGGTTTGCAATTTATGTTAAAACAGTAATTTTTTTATAATGAAACCATAATTGTTTATGAGAAGATCACGATTTTATTTCATTAAACAAATTTTTGTAAGGTTGATGTTTTATACAGCAACATAAAACGTTTACATGAAAACAGTACCTTTTCTATTACACTTGTCATTGCTTGGTCTTGATCAATGAATATGGTTATAGGTTTTTCCCTCTCATGCATTTTATGAAGGTTTTAAGCAATCATTCGAACGTTGGTGCCTTTTCATCAGATATGAAAGCACAAACAAACATGACGTTCTTCCAATGGTTGTTGACACCCACAAATGGACCACATATTAGGTTATATTTGTTTGTTCTAAGGGTTGTGTTGAACACCAATACATCACCAAACAATGTTTAATTCTCCTTCATCATCGAGTCTCTCCAAAATAAGGCCAATAACTTGTTTTCATCATCCATCTTCACCCGAAAGAAAAAATCTGCATCTTCTTCATACTTTTGTTGAAGTTGCTCCATAACAGTTTGTCCATCGCCACCTTCAATCATCTTCATTCTCAGCCTTCCAAAGTAGTTTATATGGTCCCTCATGGTATTTCCTAAATTATCTTAACCTCCAGTTTCATGGACCAAATAATTGAAGCCAATTTATGGCTTTAATCCAGCGGCTTCCATCCCTTCTATGACCTTGCCCTTCTCTGCTGTGATTTTTCTCTCACTCCATTGTAGATATTACCAAGTTGGTCTTGTAAACTCGTGGTTGTGCTGCAAGATATTGTCCATCACTTTATAAAGGTTGTCGATCAACTTGATTAGTATTTCAGCCTTACAACGTGTTCTGGTTACAGAAAATTCCTTTGTCTCTCTCTTTTTTGAGGTTGAATCTTTCGATCCATCACAGATTGGCGTTGGTGGGGTTAGTGTTGCTTTTTTCCCGAGTTTTCCCTTGGCACAAGCATGCAAAGTACTTTTCAGTAATGACTCCTTGGTTGTTCTTCCGTTGCGTGGTTTTTTTTGTAGTTGAATCCCAATTTGTTAGCATGTCGTTTGTAAATGTCCTCCAATTCTTGCTGTGTTCTTGCTTGTAGCCCATCGAGCATTCAGTCACCTCAATTTTAGCTAAATTTGGTAGGTGTTCATACCCTGCAGTAAGTTCAAATAAAACATTAGAGGTTTAGATCGAAACATTTGATATATAATTTAAATAATATAGGTTTTATATTAATCATTCGTAATTTCAGTTAACTTTTTTTTTCGTTTTTTATTCTCTAATCTGAAACTCTTAAATACGTTCAGTATAAACGTTACAACTTTTTATTGAAACATAGGCATTAAATCTTAAAACATTGACATTTTAATGAAATTTATAATGTTAACATGTACGGATATTTCATACTTCATGAACGAAAAAACTTCATAATTAATCAACAAAAAAGTAGTACATACAATTTAAAAGGTAGTATGATTGCAATTAGTTTCCCATCTATTTTCATAACTTCTAGAAAAATCTTGTCCATCCACTCTTTTCTCTTACAAGTGAAAAACATTGCATTAAGCTACTGAATCTCTCCTTCCTGGGAAACCTCCCTCTTCATCTTCTTCCGTAGGACATAGACGTCGGTTTCCTCATAGGCGTAGTCAGGATGCAAATGATGGTGCGGAATCTTTTCAATCTCAAATCTTTCCGCGCAAAGATCCCAGAACAGAATGTGAGCTTCCGGGGACCTCACTTGGTATCCCAGCAGCACGGCGCCGTCGTCCGCCACCAACCTACCCATGGTCTCCAACAGCGGCGCAACCGACTCCTCGATGTAAACCACGTCGGCCGCCACCACGATGTCGAAGGGCGGGCCCATGGCGTTCATTTGGGCCTCGTTGGCCCAGTACAGCTGGGCCGTCTTGAGGGCCTTGTTGAGAGCCGGCTTGTTCCGCTTCAAGTTGTGCTTCAACGCCGGCATCACCGGGGCGATATCCGTCGCTACGACGTCGTGCAGGCCGAGCACGTACAGACCCATCGCCCCGACTCCGCACCCGGATCCGAGCTCGATGCCCCGCTTTCCGGAGAAGTTTAGGAGGCTGGTGTACGGGCTGTCGGTGGCGGCGTGCCAGCGTTCGGCGAATTTGACGAGGACCAAAGAAGCTTGCCAGACGGAGGTGCCGACGTGCATGGTGGCGTTGTCTTGCTGGAAAGAGAGGTGGGTATTGAGGACCTGGAGGTCAATCACCGGCGATTCCGTGAATTTCATTCTTCTTTTTCTCTTTTTCCTTCTTGCTCTGCTCTAGGTTTTAGACTTTTAGTATCCCGTCGGTGCTTGGTACTGGGCTTGTACAATGGGTTTAAAGCCCTACGGAGTATCATATAGGCAGAGGGATAAAGTAGGAAATTGAAAAAGAAATAAAAGAAAGAGTTAAATGTATTTCTAATCCTACTTTTAGAAATACATTCGAGCATTGACTCACCGATTGAGCTGTTGATTAGACTTGAAATGATGAATATGCTCACGGCCATTTTAGCTTCAATTTTTTTCTCATTTACCCCTCCCATTGTTGGCAGCAACCACCACCCGCCACTGGCGGAGGAACGGGCCTCAAGCCCCACCAAGCAAAAAAATTAGAGCAAAAAAATTAGAGGTAATTTTTTTTGGAAATTATGCTTCAACCCCCTAAGAATTAGTTTATATCACTTCAGCCCCCTCCAAAATTTAGAATTTGTTTTAAATTGATAATCAAATGTCACATGTATTAATCTTATTTGTTCTCTATATTTTCTATCCTCTCATCGCCTAACTACTTATTTTCTATCCTCACAATCACATTCACACACACATTCACGGCTACCCTCCTTTCCCCTTCCAAATTTTTTGTCTCCCTTCCAAAAATTTCAAAACTTAATCC
>JAULKK010000011.1:4410324-4433852 GCA_032355705.1 Rubia peregrina
TAAAAGCAAGTAGGGGGGGTGGTTGGTTGGTTTTCTATGTTATGAATGGAAAGACAACATAACTATAAAAGTAAAGTAATTATGCTATCATGCAACAAGCTACTAAAAGGATGGTAAAATTACAATTAACAAAGCCTTGGGGGCAATTGATATCCACTTCTAAACAATTATAGATCCTAGACTCATTCACTCATTCCTTCACATTCATTGCCTATGGGGAATGCTATCATTTGTGTTTCAAAGATCAATATTCATTTCTTCTTAGTTAGTAATTTGCAAAGATAAACAACGACCATTTTCAAACCTCATTGACAATCGCTTTAGACAAACAACGCCTAAAGGTGTTTCACCAATGACATTATACATGAAGAACCGTAGATTTGATAACAACTACAAGCATTCTACCAAATGCCTAGCCATTTAACCAAACAAATTATTTATTAGACTAAACCTAGAACAAACAACATTAAAGATTCAATCTTTCATTGCTACTTAAGGACAAATATGATAACAAACAACATTAACATACTCATCTAGCAAGATTAACATCATTAATCCACAAGAAGTTCTAATTCCATGTTCTTGGATTTCATGCCAAAGGTGAGAAGAAATTGTACACTTTCATATCACTTCTAGCACTTCATCATACAAATATTTCATATTCTCAAACAACCCATAACATAAATGAAGTAAACAACAACATTAATGGCACAATAAATTCTTCACAATCAATGCTTATGAAAGAGTAAAAATAGAGTCTCACTACATGGGTTTGGAAGCTTGAAACAATTGCTCCCAAGTGATAAGTTTAGCTAATAAAAATCATACTAACATTCATTGACAAAATCATACATAAAAAATAAAAATAAAAGAATGAATAGAATTGAAGAACTAGGGTTTTTGGAAGAGTATTTTGGGCCAAGAGAATGTTGAAATGAATATGAGGTATAAGGGGTATTTACAGTCCACAAAAAGGTGAGAAGAATGGTCAACATTGGTTTCGGGCGCGTGCGAGTGCTGGACACCCCGGGTGGAGCTGGCGCAGAGGCCGTGTCATCTGGACGGGAACCGCACGCGGTTTGGATCCCTGGCACGGAGACCTGGGCGCTGGCGTGCATGGTCAAGTACATGGGTGCGAGTGGTCAGGCGCTACCCGCACAGTTTTTCACTCTACCAAATTGTATTGGCCTTCACTTATAAACCCTTATTTCCTTGTGAATCTTCATTCTTGAATCTTTCATCATGAACATGACCATAAAAGATCTCCTGTAAACACCTTAAACTAGAGACTTAGGATATAACTCCTAAATCATCATCCTATCTTTCTTACCAACAAAGCATCAATTATTCTTACACAAAACTTAGTCTATTACACATATGAGTTTTAAATTTGCTAAAAAGAGATGAGCACATCACTCATGAGGATACAAAATCCATTAGACTCAAACTAGGTTACAAAATGAAGGATTTAGATACAAAAACTGAAAATGGTTATCTAAACCCCTTATGATGTAAACCTACCTAAATATAGCAATCTTCCAACAAACAGATAACAAAAGATATGTTAAATGCCTCGGAAAATACATGCATTTGACGTCTCATCAATTACTAAGAATCTGATGTCTATTAGTAAACTGATAAGAGATTTAAATGTTTTTGTCACTTTTGATGATCAAAACATTGTCATTTAGAACAAAGTTTCCAAGGCATTTGTCGGAAGGGGTCACAGTGAAGGTGGCCGTTACATTTTGGATAGAGGTGAGGCAACTCTATTTTCTCATTTGTAACAGAATAAATGACGGGCATCTTATGAGCTCTGGACGCTCGCTTGGGTGATGCACCAACAACAGTCATTTCCAGTTTACAGAAGTCTGATTTACTTTCAGTTCCTTCCTTGTGTTCCTAAACTGCAAACATGCGCCCCCTGTGTTATGGAAGAAGGTCAACGGTTGGCTTTTGTTGATAACCATAAACGTATTGCGCACGTACTTGATTTAAATCACAGTGACTTGTCGGGCCCTTCCCCTATTTTATTGTCAAATGGTTTTTCATACTATGCCTTATTTATGGATGATATTTCTCGATTCACTTGGCTTTTTCCACTTCGTCTTAAGTTGGATTTTATTGATGCTTATTTACAGTTTGAGGCACTAGTAGAGAACCAATTTTCATTCAAAATTAAGATTTTTCAGAGTGATGGTGGTACAGAGTTACCGAACACTCGCTTACTATCTCATTTTGCTGCTAATGGCATTCACCACCAGATTTTGTGTATGTACACTCTGGAGAAGAATGGGCGTACGGAGCGCAAACATAGACACGTCACTGAAATGGGTCTCACGATGTTGTTCCACTCGCACGTGCCCATTTCTCACTAGGAAGATGTTTTTGTTATGGCTTCTTACAGGATCAACTGATTACCTACTCTGGTTCTTAAGGGTGCTTCTCCTTATGGGCTTCTCTACAGTCGCGACCCTATCTACTCAAATTTTCATCCATTTGGGTGTCAGGTTTTTCCATTTGTTCGACCTTATGTTGATCACAAGTTGGCTCCCCACATCATCCCTTATGTTTTTATCGGCTATAGCTCCCAGTACATAGGTTTTCAGTGCCTTGATTCTTCTAAAGGCAAGGTTTACATCACTCGTCATGCTCAATTTGACGAAACACACTTTCCATTTGCTACCTCAACTGTCTTGGCCTCTGGCTCTCTTTTGTCTACTTTGGATGTTTCAACATTATTGATCCTGATGGCGAGTATGTTCCTCCTTTTCATGTCCCAGTTGTGCCTTCTCCAGCTTCTTGCACCACATGCGCCGCCGATCCGAAACCTGCTTCTCGGCCGCTAGCGACCTCGGTTATCCTATTTTAGGTCAAGTTGGCTGTCCAGTCTCCGGTCAGGTCGGCTTCTTGTTCTGTGGTGGCATCAGCTGATTCCACTCCTCCTACCTCTCCTCCTCGACCTCGTACACATCAAATGGCTACTAGGTCGGCTACCGGTGTTATACATGGCAATAATTATTCAAATATTATTGGTCATGGTCTTATTGTTGCCTTTCTTTCTTAGTTTGAGCCCACATATTATCGCACTGCCCTTCAGGATCCGCCTTGAGTTTATGCCATGGATGATGAGATGACAACTCTTTGTGGTCAGCAAACTTGGGATTTGGTGTCTTGCCCTTTGGACGCTATTATTGTTGGCTCCAAATGGCTTTATAGGCTGAAGTATCGACTAGATGGCACTATTGAACGCCATAAAGCTAGACCTGTGGTGCAGGGTTTTTGCAGATCCCGGGTTTTAATTTTGATCACACTTTTAGTCTCGTGGTCAAAGCCTCCACTGTTCGGACAGTTCTCGCCATTGCCACGATGAGCTCCTGGCCACGTCATCAGCTAGATGTCAAGAACACATTTCTTAATGGTGTCCTCGGTGATCCAGTTTACATGACGCAACCTGTTAGATACAAGGATCCTCTTCGTCCAGATTATGTTTTTCGTTTGCAAAAGACCATTTATGGACTTAAGCAAACTCCCCGGGCATGGTTCCAGCGCTTTAGCACTTATTTAACTCGGCAGGTCAACCGACACCTCACTGTTTGTTCTTTGAAGAGGATCATTGTTACTGTATCTCCTGGTGTTTGTGGACCACATCATTCTTACAGGGAACGATTCGACTCTCATTCGACAGTTCATTGATCAGACACATCGAGAGTTTGTGATTAAGGACCTCGACGCTCTTCACTACTTTCTTGGCCTTGAAGTTTCACCTATTTCATCAGGTTTACTTCTTATCCAAGCAAAGTATGCGCGGGACATTCTCATTCGTGTAGGGATGTTTGATGCTGCACCAGTCTCTACACCATTTGTGCTAGATTCTCAGCTGCACAGTTCGACCAGACAACCATTTTGGAATCCAAGTTTTTATCGTTCTCACTTAATGCTCTTCAGTACTTGACCATCACTCGTCCTGATTAGGCCTTCTCGATCAACACTGTCAGCCATTTCCTTCAGGATCCTGGAGATGATCATTTTGCTGTTGTTACTCGGATTTTGAGGTATGTTCAGGGCACTCTCCATTTTGGTCTTGCTTTTCGGTCTACCAGTTCTCCAGAGGCGTTGGGGGTACTCTGATGCTGATTGGGCTCGCTGTTTGTATACTCGTCACTCCACTTATGGATGTGCTATTTTTCTTGGTGGGAACCTTGTTTTCTGAAGTGCCAAGAAACAACCCACACTTTCTCATTCCATCACTAAGTTTGAGTATCGTGCTCTTGCCAATGCTGCTTCTGAACCTTTTTGGCTTACTCATGTACTCTGAGATCTTCGAGTTCCTTTTCATGGTTCTCCGCTGCTGTTATGTGACAATAGTAGCGCCATTTTTTTTGGCTCTGGACCCAAGTGCTCACTAGCGAGCGAAACACATTGACATCGACTATCACTTTGTTCAAGAGTTGGTTCTTCTGGAAAGATGGGTGTTGCTCATGTTTTCACGGCTCTTTAGATTGCAGACATCTTCACCAAAGGGCTCTCTCGTCCATTGTTCGAGTTTTTCCTATCCAAGCTTTGCGTCGGCGTGCATATGACACTTCACTTGAGTGGAGTGTCCGAATAAGTCAATATGATGATTAGATTAGATTTGATTATGGATTAGGTTGTTGACTAGACTAGAGTTCTACTTGACCTAGTCTACATTTTGTATTCTAATTATTTCATTCAATAATATTAGAATTACTATGAAAAATATTTTCTATCAATTACTTTTAAACGGAAAAAAACTTGTATCGTTATTTATTAAGTACTCCTACCTATAATTATTATAAAATGCTATACTCCCTTCGTCCCAGTTCAACCTGCACACATTTTGGTCAACTTTTGCATACCATGTTTGACCAACGATAACTTTATTTATGTATAATAACGGTGTATTAAAATTTGATATTTGGAAAATACATCATGCAGGGAATCCAATGATATCACACATAATGATATTTGTATCTATATACTGATTAAAATTTATGGTCAAATGTGTCTTGAGAAAGTTGACCAAAAAGTGTGCAGCTTGGGAAGTATTAGTTATTAATTGTTTGAGTTTTTTCTCCCTCATGTCCGGCTCACTCGTGCGCACGCACGCACGCATTCTTTTCTTCTTCTTTTTTAAAAGAAAGAAGGCCGGAGAAGGAAAAATAATATTATATTAAATAGACACTCGTCCAACCACACAAAAACTAAGTAATTTGACCATCGGAGTCTACATCTATTATATTAAATAGTTCTGCGACTTGAAGTTTTATATCCTCTTACGTTTGATTTTTTGTAAAAGAACAATCATGACTATGAATATGAAAGAAAACTAATTTTGTGAGGATGATATACAAAGGAGAGCTAGAAACATTGTGCTAACTAACTTAAAATAAAGAATCGAGGAAGCCCAAGTTAATTTGTTTGTTGTTCAAAAACAAAGAGGAATAAGATTGATCCAAGTTTCTTGTTACCTATAATAAAATTTATTTAGGGTTAGTTCCAAAAATAAAATATCAGAATAGGCTGAAATATAACTAAGTTTTTATACAACAAAAATTCATAATTTGAAAAAATTTAAGTTGTAAGAGACTAATATTTTCATTTAATTTAGAACAATAGTATACCTTAGGTTATAATGTTCATCTCCATCTGAGTGTATAGGAGAAAAAACAAATTAAGGGTTTGAGGTTAAATTACCTTAAAGAGGTTAATTCTCCAAACGAGGTTTGATCAGAAATCTTGGTAAGAGGAACATGGAAAGCCTCGGACCACGAAAACTGATCAGTACAGGTAGCGGTCGGATTCCCCCACCTGTAGGAATTGTCGAGCAGCCCACAAGCAGCTTTCTTCTCAAAAGGCTCCTGAAACAACGTAAGCTGCTCCTTCCTCATCTTCCCCATCAGCTCAAGGCTCACCCCATGGTTCACCACCTGGAAGAACCCCCACTCCGCTGACGCTCTCGCTATCTTCTCCATGCACTCCACCTTCCTCGCACCGCCATCCCTCAGTGCACTCAGGTCCACGATGGGCAGCTCGCAAGATTCCATCATAACCACCTCCTGGTGAGCAGTTGCACCACGGTTAGGCTTACCCGCGAGCCGCTCGTAGTTCTGGAGCAGAGGAGGGTTCGGGTTCGAGCTCATAGCCATTGTATGTAGCAGTGAAATCAGAAGTAGGGTTTAGCTTGTGAGTTGAAGATGTGTGGGTAGAAATGAGGGAGTTGTGTGTTTATTTATAGAGAAAGGTTTCCGGGGGAGGAAGAAAGCTGAAGGATGAAGCAGGTTGGTGGTGTAAACCCGACAAATGTCGAGGAATGAGAAGGAGACCGGGTCCGATGAATGTTTTAAAGAGCATGCAATTAATTGAATCGGGTCCTCTCTGACTTCGCTCTTATTTAAGGCGAAGCGGTCGAATGCTTGAGCGTTGTAAACCGCGTCTTTCCGCAGACGCACACAGGCACGCAGTTTAAGTTGAAACTGTGAGGGTTCACGTGTTGCCTTTTATTCATTCGACCACATTCTTTTCGTTGTCGCAACTCCGAAAATGAAAAATATCTTATGCTGTGGCCGATATATATCAATGCGCGGGTCAATTAAGTCAATCTCTTGATTAATTAAGTAAATTGCTTTCTAAAGTCTCTTTGATCGATGCAAATTGTGCCTTGCAGATTGCCGCATCCTCTCCCCGTTCGGCCAGCCGGCCTAATCGGGTTAAAATAGACTTTCAAGCGCATGGATGCAAGCATAAATATAGGTTGCATTGTGTTTTTGATTATTTTATTTCTGCTTTTTAAATAAACACTTTTTAAAAAGCTTATCGAACACCAAAAAGTTTGGGTAATGCATTCCGAGAAACTAGTGGTTTGATGATAACTTGTTGTAAATTAAATTGAAATTATAGATTTAATATTAATTTAATAATGATGTTCTAATTTGAATGTGTGTTACAAAATTTAGAAGACAAAACTAAAGGTGATCATATTTATGATATCAAAAGCAACGTTTATTAGGGAGAAAGTCTCTTGTTAGACCAACTAACAGTTAGACCGATTATGAAAAACCTAGTTGCAGTAATTTCTAGGGTCAAATTATAAGTATTTATACATTGCGATACATTTTAAAAGTTTTTCAAAGTTATGATCCTCGAAGACGTAGTTCCTGGCTTCATCTTGCTGGATTTCGAGCTTCCCATTCCACAGTTGCTTTTCCGCTCTCCACTCTTTGAACCTTTTTTCCCCCGTTAGTGTTGACGAACTGCATGTAACTGTGCTCCTTATTTGCTTCAAGAAAAGCTGTGAATGCCAACTTTTCCTTATCCTCCGGAGGGGATTATGCTTCCATGTCATCTCTAGATTCTAAGACTTCTTCGTATCTGATAAATCCTAGCTCTCCGGGTGGTGGATTTGCTAATGACGGGATTGGTTCTGCCATGTTCTCAGGTTGGCTCCTATGCCTTCTGTTCTTGGACACCACAACTCAAAGAGACTGAAGCTATATACGGCACCACTATTGCAATGAGTTCTCTTCACGTGACGGTGACAACTCATGTTGGCTACTAGGGGGCTTTCATCTTGCAAGAATATCCTAGATTAGATCCTGACTAAAAGCTCTGATGCTTTAGTTAGTACTAAGTGGTTAACTGTTATCTCTTTGGTTGCTAGATCTAAGTTACCTTATTTTTTAGTCCTTCGTCTATTTATGGGCTTTCTCACACCTTATCGTCGGGGTGTCGCCTCTCGTGCAAAACGTGTTGATCTTGGCCATTGTGGTGGCGGTGTGATTCTTCTGAGCATGTATATTATGGGCCACATTCTTTTTGATAATGGGCTAAGTGGTAGCTATTTGCACAGACATGGTCATGTGATTCTTTGTGTGGATAACGTATATCATGCGAAGTAACGCTATTGAATATTGTTCATTGCTCGCTTATATGGACACTTCATTGAGTCCTGTGTGGGTTGTCCTACTGCTTGGGCCACATATATACCACAGGTAAACATCACTTAGTCGCAAAATTATTCAATAGCGTACATGTGATAATGTAGAAATATCAAAAGTGTACCTCACATTTCATCCATAGTATATTCTTATATACTCTCATGGTACATAATGTAAACCGGGGTTCCCTCGCTTCTTGTTTTAATTGCTACCTTCTTAGGGCCTAATTGACCCCTAAAAACATTGGCAAATGAAATACATTTCTTAACTTGACAAAGCATCATAATAATGGCAACATGTGTGAAAAATAATATATAGTACAAATATAATGTTTTTCAAATATAACAAAGGATCGAAACCCTATAGCAAGATCGAGGAACAAAATGTTTAGCTTGAACATAGAATCATGCATTCTCTCCACATTAAATAAGTTAACAAAGAAATCTACCCATGTGAACTGTTGTTTATTCCAAGAATATGGGACAATTTCTCCACCTTGATAGAAAGGATTCTAGAACATGATATACCTTTGATATGGGGATAGATCGATGCTTATTCCATTAAAATCAATTGTTTCTTGATGGAAACTCAATAACCTTAATAGATAATTAAGATCTGAAATTTTGAGGGATGCATCTTGACCTCTACAGTGATTGTCACTATTTTGTCTTGTTGAGGAATCCATGTAATTAAAGTGTTAAGTAGGTGTATGAATCTGAAGGATTGTTGCTAGATTGAATCTTTTGAAGGATGCACGGGTTTTGGAGAAAATGATTGCTTTTTTGGGCTTTTGTGGGTGATTGGCTCCAATGGTGTCAATAAATTATGTCAAACGATTAAGGAGTTGGTTGAACCGCCTTGTATACTTCATCAACGACATTAACACATCACACTTGTGGCGATACTGTTATCTGTAAGGATTTAAATCATATTTGTACACTTTGGTCCTTTAGGATGTTCAGACTAATTATATCATTAATTCAATTTAATTGGTCTTTAGCGTCTTTTGGGGTCAAGTAAGAGATAATTTTACGCATTATAAGTGATTTCTATACAATGACAAAATATTTTTGTCAATTAAAATGACTGGTTTTAGTCTCATAGTTTAGGGAAATGTTTTTAGCATGTTAAATGGAAACAAACTGGATCTTTAGTTGGGGAGCTTTATTTTCCTTGTTTTGATTGCATTAGATGTTTGATCAGAAGTGAGGATAGAACATTACTGTGTGTTCCATTTGATACTTCATTGTGATTGGTTCTAATGGTAGTCTTGAGTCGATATTATTATGGCTACACTATGGCTACACAGTGAGAACCACTTATCTTTGGTGTGCGCCTATCATTGCCACATAAGCCTTTATTTAGTGTTGTAATATCCACTAGTGCCTTTGTGTATCTCTCTTTTAGTCACTAAGGTCTTAGATTATAATAGTAATATTTAGCTAGTGTCTCAGTGTAAATGAGTTTATCCCATATGTTGTAATCACACATTGTGCGAAATTGAGTTTAATAGAAAATGGATGGGAACCCTATAAACTATTGAGCTAAAGACGATTTATCCAAAAAAATCTCAGTGTTTATTTTATATTGATTTATGTGTTTCACACTATGTGTTTATTTATTGATTCATGTGTTTCATTGAATTAATGTGGATGGTAGATGACTTGCACAATAATTGTGTACAATGTTATGTACATCGATGTGCAGTTTTATAGTTCACAAATTCTTGTTTTAGGCAGTTAAAGTCTTGTTTTAGGCAAGTTAAGCTTTAGACTTGGACCATTATGCAATTATTATATAGTCTAACTGGAATGAGGTTTTTTATTTAAAAAACCCCTTAAAAAGTTGAGGTCTTCTTGTGTAAATAGAATAACTTTGGTCTATATATATATCAAAATTTTAAAAATTAATTTCATTTTTTTGTTTTTCTTCTACCTGAAAACCACTGATTTTGCTGGATCTGCAGTCTGCCTTCTCCACTCTCTCACCCAGCGGAAGTTCACGACGGCTATTTCTCCTCCAACGGATCTAAGCTCACAATTTCCCCTCGTTGTGATGTTCATGAGCCTACGATCCACACACATCATTCACTTTAGTGTTTCACTATGAATTTTTACTGAGAGTGTCATTTCTCATTATGTTTGCTGACTTGATGTTTTTATTTGGCTATGTCTAAGATTTTACACTAGTGGAGAGCCTTCTATTAAAGGCGTCAATGGAAGGTGGTTTTAAAAAATCCTCCTTCAACCGCCTTAAATCACTACATCCAAACTCGGAAACCTACAGTAAGACCCCGCATATGAAATTCAAGGAGGTAAATTGCATTTAAAGGTGGTTTTTTATTATCCTCATTTATTTAGGGCTAATCAAAGGCGATTTAGGATAGAACCGCCTTTAATAATCCCTAAGTAAAGGCAGTTATTTCAAACATCCTTTTAAAATTACCTCTTCTGAACTCGGAAGAGAGGTTCTATGGTATTTCTAAGATCATAATATCTTTGGTTTCCTAGGTATGAAGAGCATATCATATTTTCGAGTTTGTAATATCTTTTGGTCCTCTTTCCGAGTTTGGCAATAGGCCTTTTGTGATGTATTATTTTTTAAACCATTTCCAACGTCGGAGATTAGCCAGTATATTAAAAAGAATGCACCATAATCATTAAATGCCCCAAGACCTAAAATTTTGTAGGGTTACCTCCAATTTCTTGGCCATTAATGAAGAAGTGATTCCATACTTTAAAGTATATCATTTGTCTTTCGAAAAGGTAAGTTTTATTCAAATTATTTACTTGAAAGTCTTGAAATATTTAGGGTGATGAAGATTTTAATGTTATAAATATATGTTGAATTAGGGTTTGCGATAGGGGTTTTGATTATTGTTGATTGACTGGTCATGGGTTGCATTGTAATTAACTTACAGGATAATGGATCGAAATTAACTCATTGGCTATGATCTTAGAAAATTGCCCGAGTACATGCCATTGGTAGAATATATTTTTTAGCGTTTGAAAATGCTTCTAAAAACATGATGCCTATGTATAAGGATTGTAGAAATGATGCATATTTAGGGAGGAAGAAGATGCAAATACATCTCGTAATGAGGGGGTTCCAAACTACCTACACTATGGCATGGGGAAGTTGGGGATCCCTCTAGGACGATTGAATTGACGAACATGAATGCAGGAGATGAATTAGATGGAAATGTGGAGTTCGATGAAAGGGTGGAAGATATTGCAAGAGAGTTCAATGGTAAACCCAAGTCGTTACAAGCTTTAATTGACGACAAAGGGATGCCTTTGTATAATGGTCCAAAACACTCGGTTTTGAGTGCGACCTGTGGATAATGAATTTGAAGGCAAAATTTGGATGGACTGATAAATCGATGACTGAGGCTCTCTAGTTGTTTAGGGATTTTCTTCCCGAAGATAATGTAATGTCCGATAGGTTGTATGCGGCAAAAAAATCTATGCCCAATGGTGTTGGAATTGCAAAAAAAATTCATGCATTCCCAAACAATTGTCAGGGAAGTGAAGATAAAGATCGGGAAACGTGTCAGGTATGTGGCTAGTCTAGGTATAAGTTTAAGATAGGTGAGATTGTAGTGGGTGCGAAAGTTGTATCGAAATCAAAGAAAAAGACACATGAAAAAGTGTTATGGTTTCTCCCTATCATTTCTCGTTTGAAGAAGTTATCTGCATGTAGGGAAAATGCAAAGTAATTGCATTGGCACGCTTATAGAGTCCAACCCGCAGATGATGTGAGGAGACATACTTCAGTTGGTGGGCAATGGAAGAAATTCGCTGCTCTATACCCCGAGTTTGTCAATGAATCCCGGCATTTGAGGTTATGCTTGTACACAGATGGTATGAATCCATTTGGTAATATGAGCAACACTCATAGTAGCTCGCCCGTAATGTTGGTCATTTACAACCTTTGGTCTTGGTTGACCATGAAACGTAACTATGTTTTGTTATCTTTGATGATATCAGGCCCGAAGCAACTGGGTAACGATATTGATGTGTATCTTTCTCCTCTTGTGGAGGATTTTTTTACTTTGTTCAATGATAGTGTTCGAACGTATGGTGGTTTGGTTGAAAATTTCTTTACTTTGAAAGCTATATTATTTGGCACCATTAATGATCTCCCTGCATATGGGAGTTTGTCTAGATATTTTATGAAAGACCACTTAGCTTGCCCTGTGTGTGAGAAGGATACTGATTTTCGTCAATTGAAACACGGTTTTAAAAGCAGTTTATCAAGGACACGAGAGGTTTCTTCCAGAGAGGCACCCATGGCGTTTTGTAAAGAAATGGTTCAATGAGAAAGTGGAGGCTAGAGGAGCACCTGAAACACTATATGGTACACATATTTTATAGTGTTAAGAACTTGCCCATTGAATTTAGGAAGAAGAAAATATAATAAAAAAATCGTTGATGGGAGTTAGAAGAAATGCTCTATTTTTTTAAGCTACCTTATTGGAAACATTTGAATGTTAGACATTGTTTGGATGTCATACATATTGAAAAGAATTTTTGTGATTCTTTGATTGGGACGTTGATAAATACCCTTGGGAAAACAACGGACGGGTTGAATGTTAGGTTTGATTCGGTTGAGATGGGAATTCGAAAGAATTTGGTGCCAGTAACTTCCGGTGAAGATTTTTATTTGCCCCATGCATATCATTCTATGTCACAGTCGGAGAAGAAATATTTTTGTGAGACATTGAGTAGTGTAAAGGTCCCATGTGAGTACTCGTCCAATATTAGCACATGTGTGTCAGTGGAAGAGTTGAAGTTGGTTGGGTTGAAGTCAGAGGATTGTCATAACCTAATGCAGGAACTGAATAACATTATGGTTCGATCTTCACTAACATCTCATGTAAGATTATGCATTACAAAACTCTGTTTGTTCTTCAAGTCGATCTGTTGCAAAAATATAAGTATTTCGTAGTTGCAAAAATTTTATTGAATTGGATTTTATTTTTTCAAATTTCATTTCCGAAATTAATTTCAATTTGTAAAATTTATTTTATGAACCATAATTAAAAAGAACCATATACATATTTTTTAAAGAATGTAATTTTGATTTTTAAAAAGAACCAAAATTTAATTTTAATTTTTTAGCAAAAATCAGAATTTTTAAAGATTAGAATTTATTGGAGTATTAAAAATCAGAATTTATTTAATAAACGAAAAATGGAAAAAGAAACGAAAACTGGAAAGCCAAATGGAAAAATAAACAAAAAAAGGAAACACATCCCTGCACATGTCAGTATGTGCAGTACTCAAACCAGTGTGAGTATTTCAACTGGGCCATGCGGTGTGTTTCATTTCACACCCAATTCACTCCCCCACTATGGGAGAAAATTGTGTCAATTTGGTTCCCATTTTAAATTCATATCACTCTCACACTCCCATTGTACATGCTCTAAGTTGCAAAAAACAAAAAATCCATCTTCTCCAGCAAACCCTAGTCTCCGGCACCTTCTTCCAGGGGCCGAGTCACCATCTTCCACTGTCTTCGGCGTCGTTGCCATCATCTTTGTCCAGCGCAACCGTTCGCCTTCGTTCGCCATTTCATCAACCACCGCAAGTGCCAAATTCAAATCGCGTCGTATCTCCAAAAATACAACCAAACGGCGTCTTGAATTTGTCTCGATTCCGACGGCGTGGTTTAGTTACATTCAGCGCCTTCGCCGAAATTGAGCCAGCGGATTCGACGAAATTGTCGATGTTAGGTTACTGAAAGGAGAAGAGACGGCGAACGGTTGCAATGGTGAAGGGCTGAAAAGGCGAAGGGAGGAGAAGAGGCGGCGTAAGGGTTGCCGGCGAAAACTAAAATTCGGGTCAAAAGGTGGGTCAAACTAAAATTCGGATATAAAAGAGGGTTAAATTTGTGTTTGGGCCTAATAGTCACAACCCGTACTAAAGTTAAAAACAAAAACCATCAAATATAAACATATAACATCAAATTATATTAAATAAAAATTATACAAAAATGTTTAAAAAATATTACATCAAATATAAAAAATGAAGCATCAAATTAAATTAATTGAAAATCATACAAAAATGGAAAACAATCCAACATAAAATCAAAATAATTAAACATACAATGTTAGACATAAAGTATTAAATTAAATTTATTTAAAATCATAAAAAAACTAAAAGATCCCACATCAAATCATAAAATTTAAAATCAAATATAAAACATCAAATATAAAAGTAAAAATATACATCAAATAAAATAGTCATAAGTCTAATAAAAACATTAAATACTGTGACATTAAATAATTGAACATCAATTAAAAATACTAAAAATACACATAAATTACAATTGTGAAAGATCAAACAAAAAACACTAAATCATACATCAAATTAGAATAGATAAACATAAAATATAAACACTAAAATGCACATCAATTTAAAGGTAAATAAACATCAAGTCAATAGTTGAACATCAAATAGAATTAGTTAAACCTCCAAAAAATAATAAATTAACATACAATACAAAATTAAAATACACATAATGCTCATTCCATCTAAAATCAGGTTGTTGGGACTTGATTATTATTTACCGTCATACTGAGATGTTACGATGTTACGTTGTCATGGTTGATTTTTTTTGTTTGATGTTTTACAAAAGTATTGATGAAAATGTTGATTTAAACAGGATATTCATATGCTCTATTGCACTTGTACATTTCACAGTTGTTGCATTTAAAATAGTTTATTAAACATCATTCAGTATGAAAGGGTTCAAATGTTCTAAGATATCTCTAACATAAAAACTGGAAAAAAAATCCAAATAAACCTAAGACATTAATAAGAATCTAGTGTCTCAACTCTAACAAATAAACCAATATTTATAACACATCATCTTAAACAATACATCCCAAATAATTAAATTCTATTTTCCCTCGACTTGTTTTTCTTCGTTGCTTGCTTATTCACAATCTTTCCTTCTCTACTGTTGGTTTCGAAGATGATGGCTCTTCTACTCCATTAACACAATGATCAAAGGTTGACTCTGATCTTCTGTTCAATTGAACATCTTCAGGAGTATGATTCCTCATAGCATTTTTTTTACTAACATATCAATGTCATCATAGAGTTCTGGATTGGAAAGTGTTCCTGTGAATTAAACATAAAACATCACATAAATTAATTAAAACATCAATATATGAAATTAAAACATCAAAATAACACACATAACATCACTGACAACTACATTGACAAACATCAAATACAAATTTTGAAAACATCCACAGTACACGGTAAAATATCAAAAGAACACAACTGAACACCATTTGCATACTTCAATATGAAAACACCACAAGTATCAAACACTGAAATTATAATCACACCAACACACATAACAATAGTCAAAACCTAAAACATCAAATAAAAAGCGAGAAACATCAACAACCGTATCTAAACACATCACATCTGAAAAATAGCAAAACTTACAGTTCCTATTTCATTATCAATTGCAGCAACAGTGAGAAAGTATTCTCAGACATCTAAAAAATAGCAGCAACAACACAAAAATTAGCACAAATCGTAATAAAACCACAAGATATCACACACATTCAAATCTGCACATCAATTGCACACTTAAGCATGAAAACACCACAAGGATTAGACATTGAAATTAAAATGTCACATACAATAATAAAAAATATATAAATATATGAAATTAAATCATCACAATAGCACACATAACATGACTGACAACTACATTGTGAAACGTCAAATACATGCGTTCTTAGACATCTAAGAAACAACAACAACACAAAAATCACAAATCGAAAAAACCTAAGATATCACACACAATCAAATACAACAAAACTGAACATCAATTGCACACTTAAAACACTACAAGCATCAAATACTGAAATTAAAACGTCACACCAACACAGATAACAATACTTAAAACATAAACATGAAACACATCAAGCATAAAACCTTAAACATCAACAACAATATTTAAAACATCACATCTGCAAAATAACAAAAATTTACAGATCCTCTTTCCTTCTCAATTGCAGCAACAACAGATAAGAATTCTTACACATCTAAGAAACAGCAAAAACAACACAAAAAATTGCCACAAATCTTAACAAAATCCTAAGATATCACACACAATCAAAACTGAACATCAATTGCACACTTAAGCATGGAAACACAACAAGTATCAAACACTGAAATTAAAACATCACACCAACACAGATAACAACAATGAAAGCCTAAAACATGAAACGTCAAACTGAAAATGAGAAACATCAATCGCCGTATCTAAAACATCACTGCAAAAAACTTGTGAACCCTCCTTCCTTCTCGATTGTAGCAGCAGTGAGGCAAGTCTTCCTAAACATCTAACAAACAACAGCAACAACACAAATATTATCACAAATCCTTCAGAACTCACAAAACACAAAAAAAGAGAGGAGAAATTTCCAAATATTACTCACTATAACCTACACAAACCCTAGAATATCACATGAACGAAAGAAAGTAAACAAAATTAAAAAACAACAAAAATATGCATAAAAATCTGAGCAAAGACATTACCTTCGAAGATAAACACGAAATAAATGTCGTATTGTGTTCGACGGCCAGAAACTAAAGCTAGAACCGTAAAATTCACCGTAAAATGAAGCATATTTTCTCCGCGTTCATCGCAAATCACTGTGCACAAGAAATATGAAAGAAAACGGAGAAAAGTAGCAGTCAAAGTGAAGGAAGTAAGAGGTTGAATGCAGAGAAAAGAGAAAAAGAGGGAGAAGAACACAGAAGAAGAATAGGAGAGGAGAGAGAATGTGAGAAAATTGTGGGAGAACAAGAAGAAATATTGATATTTATATCTCTATTTAAATGTAAAATAACAAAATTTCACATCCAACCCCTGAATTTTTAAAACTTAAATTAGAAACCCCATGCGAAATTCTTTACAATTTAACCCATGGTCTTACCGTAAGACCGTCTTATACAAGATTTTGTCATAAAAATGTGAGCGTCACAGTAAATATTACACAATATTTAAAAAATTATCAACAAAATGTATTATAAAAATATATACCACAAACAATGTGCATCGCACACTGTTCCTCCGCTAGTTAATTCTAAAAGGACAAGAATAGCAATAGTTTTTTTTTACAACAAGAGATGACAAGAACACCTTCACAACAAGAAGATGCCCGTCTCCACAAAGACACTAGTGAGCAAAATCTCAACAGCAAATTTGAACCGTTAGAAACACGCTAAGGACTATTCTGCTGCCCAAGCCGATTTGACCTGAGAAAACTTGCCCAGCCTAAACTGTTCGACTTAACCCAACTTATTTGAGCTTACCCATTCCGGAGCAGCTTTTCTTGTTCATCTGGAGTCGCTGCACTTTCCAAGGCTGACTGTAGTAGCAACTCGGAGAATAACAGATTCAATAAGTGCAGTTACCCTATTTACAAAGAGTGCAGTTACCCTATTTACAAAGAGTGCAGCAACATTAAAAAAAATGTCTTCAAACTATCATTGGTTCACCATCAACTTAAAGGGTTTTTTCCTCCTCTTTTATAGTCCTGAAGCAACTTTTCCAGTTCGCCGGGACTTGCTGAGAGTACCCACTTGCTCAACTCTACCTCCCCCATGCCCATAACCCGAGCTAGAGCGCTGTATTGGCTCTTCTTCCTCGTCTTGGATGAACCAGCATTTTCTGCATTACCCTCCTCTCCTACAGCAGTTTTCCTCTTGATACCGAGGACACCCGACACCTGTATCTTATCTTCAATATTCAAGTTCAATTGTTTCCCTCCTCTGGCCTCAGGTCTAAGGTTAACAATATCTTCATTCCGATGGGTGTAGACAATACCTGGAAGGAACATGCAATATAAGCACATTGAGGCACTTCAACAACTCAATTCACTTTGCAAAATTTAATACAGTTACTAACTGAGCACAAGTTACTAAGTCCGGAGTCTCAGTTATTGTAATGAATGTTTTTAATTCATAAATCAAATAAATTGCCAAAGACAGCCATAGAAGTGCCCAAAAGTAAACAAACTCACCCATGTCTTCAAATCCTACTCTGACGGTCTTTTCGCTCTCGCCTGTTGATGTACTGTGGTCAGGTGCTTTTTCTGATGGTTGAACTGTTTCTTTGCATTGAAGAGAACACATCCCGGTTTCAGTGGCATACTGCTTTGCACTATCAAAATTTCGATGATCCATTACCTCTTTTTCATGCAATTCAACAATCTCACTAGTGAAAAGCTTATCAGATATGTCACGGAACAGATTGCAGATCCCAAATAGTTCTCCTTGAAGGTTTTTGCAATCCTGAAAAGAGAAATGGAAGCGCCTTACCTTGTGAAATGAATTAACAAGATATCTTTATTTGTGAAAATACTTTTTCTTACCTGTACACCTTCAAAATATCTTTTTTCCATCTTTCCAGATACAGCAATATTTGCCAATTGTTGCTTGTAGACCTGCCTGGTATAAACAAGTTCCTCTAGAGAACCGGCAGCAAGAAGACGGAAAACAACCACATGCCTCTTCTGGCCGAAACGGAATGATCTGTCCTGTGCTTGTAAGTCCTGAGCTGGATTCCAGTTGGGATCAAAGATCACCACCCGATTTGCACTAACAAGATTGAGTCCAAGGCCACCAGCGCGAGTCGATATTAGAAAGACCTGCGAGTAAATGCTGAATTAGAGAGCGTAGAGGATCCCAGTTTACAGAGAAATAACAATGGAGGACTAACCTGTTTGCTTGGACTAGAGTTGAAGTCATCCACGAGGGACTGGCGCAATCCAGTTGGAGTAGAGCCATCAAGTCTCGAGAAGCAACAACCTTTGCGTATGAGGAACTTTTCAAGTATGTCCAACATTCTATCCATTTTAAAAATAAAAGATTGAATCGGGAGCATAAGGTTGAAAAAGCTTAAGTGTGAGACTCGAGGTGCAAAAATCAAATACAAACTTATACATAAGGTGCAAATATTTATTTTCTATAACAACCAAGGACAACCAAGTCTTGAGAACTATTTTAAGGCTAATTCGATCTCCTTTCAAGAGAATTCCAAGAAAATAAAACATTTATTTATAACCATAACCATCTTTACCATTTTAAACTTTGGAGTTGGGATGGAATAAAATTTTAAAAGTCAGATTGGAATGACTTTAAACTTGTTTAAAAAAGAAAAAAAAAACTATATTTCACCATCTAGGCAGAAACAAAGGATGTGACCAAATCAAGAAGCAAACATGAACCTGGATACTAGTTAAATATTAGGGCACATAAGCATGCATTGGTGAATGGACATTATACCTGACTGAGTAACTGAAAAGAAGAACCTTGTCACCTTGGGAAAGCCAGGAGGACATTAATTTTTCCAGTGCCCTCATCTTACCACAGTGTTTCACATCACTAAGGCCCATAAAACTCCCATTTTGGGTACTTCCTTCGACCAAATCAATATCTGAACCAAATACAGCTTTAGCAAACTCAGCATCTTTTTTTTGCTTATCAAGATCATCCCTTGGATTTGGTCTGATGAGCTCAAGATGATTACTTACCTGCCAATTGTAGAGTGTAGGGATAGAGTAAGAAAACAAAACAAAAGTAGAAAGAAAGAAGAAATAGTAGATATATAGCAACATATTTTCATGCATAATCTATTGACACACATACATACATACACTCTAAATGTACATTTTTTTCTATATTTTCAAGCATCTGATGTTCCTTATTTCTTCCATGCAAATGGTTATTCATAATAATCATTAACCTGGAACAAAATTTTAAGTCAGATTGCTCTCTAGCAGACTTACGAGCTTTGTTGTTACAAATACCATTTTAACTTCTCTTGCATTCAGAGAATCGTGCATAACGGGAACAAAGAGTCTGAGTCGAATCATTGTTATCATTTAATGGTTGAAACTCCGAGCTTCTAAGACCCTAGACTTAGATCTCAAAGTACTAAAATAGCAACAAAGCATACTCAGCCCCATCAATCACGATAAATCAAGCTCTTCAGGTCTCAGAGACAGAAAGATATCAGAAGAAAAGTTTAACAGCCATATTGCTCTCACAAAGTTTCCCCCTGGCAGCCCTCAATAATAGGGTACTTGAAGTAGATTTCATCTTTATTGAAAAGAAAATTACATCTGGTTCATTGCTAAAAAAGTATCACCCTAGCAATTTGCTGGTCCAACATGGTTCAAACCCTCTGGTTATTTACTGCTTTTCCAAACCAACCATCACCCCCTTCCCAATGTAAATATTGACAACAAAGAGTTAGTTCTACACTTACTATAAAAACACTTCTAAGGGCTCAATTATTATTATAATATACAAGAAAAGAATAAAGAGCTGGTCACATGAAAATCTCTTTTCCCTGAACTTCTTGTTTAATCTCTTGTCACCTTGTTTCCCGTTTATTTCATTGGTTTCTTCGCAATCGAGATTAAATCTATGGTACAGTAAAAAAACAAGGCAATATTTTATAACAAAGGGATTAAATTAATAAATTAACTAGTTCTGCAATTAAACCCTTCCCACCCTATTCATAAACTTTGAATTCAGCCCATAACATCACAGTATTCCCCTTTCTCCCTTTTTAGCACACATATGCCCATTTGACACATCTCTCAGAAAAATCAAATGAACCTACATTACTTTCTGCTGGTTGAATATCTGAAGGTTATAAAATCAAGTCTTTACCTGTTGGAGCTTGACAAGACAAGGGAGAACAAGGCAAAAAGGGCATGAATCACAACCATCTGGATTTTCTCTATGAAGGTACGGCCAAATGGCTCCATCTGGAACTAACCTTTTGCAGCACTCTACTTGTTTGAGAGGGCTACCACAACTACATGGAAGGTCCTTATTTATAAGGCATTGAATGTCTGGTAACTGTAAAATCCTTCGGTATACCCGTTTCTGCAAATCACTCATGGCACAGAAAACAACATTATCTTCTTTACCCCTCATAAGATGACCAATAGTTTCCTCCTTGGTCCTTCTCAGTAAATATTTATGCAGTACAGCAACCAAGTGCTGTTTTCTCTCATCAGCAACTTTGATAAATCTTTCAGGAGCACTTGACCTCTGGCCGTGTTTAAGAGGTTCGTCATAAAACTCACGGAAATGTTCTCGTGTCCCCAAACAACCAGGAGCAACCCAGTCAAAAAGGTTAAACAATTCCATAATCTTGTTCTGCATTACAGTTCCTGTAAGACCAAACCGCTTCAGGGTTTTTATCTCCAAACACGCCTGATAAAGTTTGGACTTTTCATTTTTAAGTCTGTGTGCTTCATCAACAATCATAATCTCCCACTGGACATTCGACAGTATAGCTCCATGAATTCTGTAGGTGTCGAAACTAGTTATCAGTACCTCAACTCCATGGGCTTCTAATTTGTCAATTACCAAATCACGGTTAGACCCGTGATATATAGCTACAGAAAATGTTGCCCACTTTGAAAATTCATCCTCCCAATTTTGGATAACAGAAGAGGGGCAAACTATTAGAACAGGCTTATCAGGCGGCTTCCTTGTCATTGATGTTGTGTCACTCTCCTCTTCATCTTTTCTGTATACAGCAGCCAAAAAAGCAATTGTCTGGATTGTCTTTCCCAATCCCCTGAAGTACAGAATTTTACAAGAAAGGTGCAATAAAGTTATTTAGCAGCAAACAGCACAAAGAACAGCCAAACTACCTATGGAAAATAATATTACTCACATGTCATCACCCAGAATGCCTCCATGGTTATTCTTGTACAAATCATACAAAAACTTAACACCAGTCCTTTGATGTTCCAGAAGTCTGCAATTTATACATGCTGGGACCTGTACAGTAAACAAATGTGTTAGATTTCAGTAATCATTATGATATTCAATCATTGCACCAGTGTGAAACATCATAAGAAGAAAATCTCATGTATCGGGGAGCCCTATGATAGGATAGCAAAGAAAGAGAAACAAGGAGCAAGCAATCAGTAAGAAAAATGAACTTGAGACATTTTTGGTCCGTCAAATTCGAACCTATAGTCCACAAAATATTCAAAAGCTTGGCGCAGCAAGAGGCTCACACACGCTATACATGGGGTCCAGGAAAACCATGGGCAGAAGTTCAGGGCTTGATGTAGGAAGCGAGTAGCATTCCCATGCATTTTTGCAAACCATTTGTTCTGTGGCTTTAACCTGTTACCTATAACTCACATGGCAGCAACTCCAACTGTTGCACCAACGAATACACAAGATAATGTCTTGCTGCACGAACTAGATAACTGTAGTTTATTCACCAGAAAATAAATTTTCTAAGCTATACATTGAGGATCCAATTATAGTTTACGAGCATTTAAATAAATTGAACCAAACAATTACAAAACTTTACCAAGAAACACAAGACAAATATAAGACGAGAATCCACAGCTTTCAGAGGACCATATAGTCTTTCATTACAAGAAACCAACCATCATACAATCTTCTGAAGTGGATATTACAGTATTTGCAAAAATCACCAAAAATAAATGGGCTCGTTATAATTTTAATTTTCAAAGAAAATCAGAAAGTAATAGATAAAAACCACCTGAACAGCAGATACGTCCTCAGGCAAAGACAGAAGCAACGGTTCATATGGGCCTGCGTGATCGAACTCCAATCTTGGTCTAACAGTTCTTTCCAACTCCTGTTCGTCATCACTGTCATTGAGTGCCGGGCTCAAAAGGGTCTCATTATTCGGAGATTTGAGGTGAAATTGAGGTACAGAAACTGGGTGGTCTTGCAGGCGCAGTAGCTGTTGAGAAAGAGAGGATTTGGGGGGTTTTCTGGGGTTGATACAAGTTTGGGAATTTAATGAGGGCAACAGTTCATATGGGCCTACGTGATCAAACTCCATTCTTGGTCTAACAGTTCTTTCCAACTCCTGTTCGTCATCATCATCATTGACTGCAGGGCTAAAAAGGGTCTCTTTTTTTGGAGATTTGAGGTCAAATGGAGGTACAGAAACAGGGTGATCTTGCAGGCGCAGCAGCTGTTGAGAAAGAGAAGATTTAGGGGGTATTCTAGACTTGATACAAGTTTGGGAATTTAATGATGGGTTTTTCGTGCAGGGCCTAAGAGCCTCCTTGAACGCGCTTAAAGACATGGCATATGATGGAGGAATAATGTCAAAATTTTCAAATGTATATGAGGAATTTCATATTTGCAACGATAAACCGAGCACCGTCAACCGTGGAAGGCATCCACAATGAATGTTGTGTCCTCACTTAGTCCGTACGTCGGCCTTGTTCTCCTCCTAACAAGGATGATCATGGGTCGGGTCTAATAAGACCCAGACCTGATCATAAAAAAAATTTAGTTAGACCCGACCCGGACCCATAGGGTCTGAAAATTTTAGACCCGTACCCAGATCCGATGAGTCTAAACGGGTCTTGGGTCCAAAACGGGTCCTAAATGGATTTAATATTTTATTTTTTCTTCACTAAATAAATTACATCTTATCTTAAATACAAATAATTGAAGTTCAATATGTATTAGAATTAATTTTTCAAGATAACAAAATATACAA
>JAULKK010000011.1:4441742-4457474 GCA_032355705.1 Rubia peregrina
TCCACCCATGTTGCTTAGAGGATCACGAACATAGCCCTTGAATGTTTGATCAAGACGTGGAATGTCTTCATTTATGGTGGTAGTCGTACCCTGATCTCCATCAAAATCAGTCATCGTCTGGAGCTCTGAGACGTCATTGTCGTCGCTGCTTGGACTCGGAGCTTGAGTCCCGGAGATTCCTTCCCATTTCATCATTTCTGTTGGTTTCTTCACCAAGGTTTCAAGTTTCGATAGCTTCACCATCCAATTTTGTTGGCTTCTTCCTCATTGGATTTCAAGGGTTTCGCCATTTAGATTTTCTAGTGAAATGAAAATTGTCATCGTGTTCCATCCTTTTAATAGTTGACGAATTTCTTCTAATTCAAGAGGCTTAGTCATTGCCAAATTTCATCTGGTTTCCATGGTACAATCATCGTCAGAATTCTCTAGTTTTACAAAAGTTGAACTGTCGCCAGAATCTGTTTCGCTACAATGAAGACGCAACTAAAGAAGATGGCATAATATGGGCTGAATTCAAGCCTACTTCGGCTCAGTCTACTAGTCTATCAAATTTTCAACCTATATAAGAATAAATTAAATTAAAATATCAAACTAATATAGTTAAAACTCAAATAAAAATAATAAAAATGCACATTAATGTTTAAATAGTTAATATCAAATAAAAACTGTTAAACATTAAATGAAACATTAAAAACACATGTCAAAATAGTTAAACATCATATAAAAACACTAAAAATACACACAATATTACTAGTAAAACATCAAATGAAAATGAGTATTTTAACCAGGATTCTTGACCCACGAAATTTTATAACCCGGAATGATTAATTCTTCAATTATTTATGCCCACCACCCAAAAAGTGATATTTACACACAGATCCCTCCTTCCTCTCCCAAACTTTTTAAAATTATATTTGGAACCCCATGTCTAATTAAACTTCATAATATTATAAATTAATCAATGGTCTTGCTGTAAGATGGTACCGCACAAGACTTTGGAATTGTTTTGTTTTTCCTTCTTAATCAGGAAGTTATATATGCTTGACGGAAAAAGTTGTATTCTACGCGCATCCTTCTTATCTTGTGGAAAAAAAAGGATTAGCCATCCGGACTTTAAGCTGACACTATTTCTTTTCTTTGTGGTGTCAGAGTAACATTGATACACTTGACAGGTCTTTAAAATGAGTTTAAGAATATATGGTTGATTATTCAACCTACACTGAGAACATGAAGAGAAAGCGGGAACCTGTGATGGAATCAGGAGAAAGGGGGAGGTCTGCAGTTCATGCAGCCGATGGAGATGATGAGGACGACGACAACGAAGATGATCAAGACCAGGGGAATGGAAGAAAGGCAAGGGTATATAACAGTGCAAGAAGCTGGTAGTTGTTGTAATTACAAGTAGTAAAAGCTAACCCTTTATGGAAGATAGAAGATAAATAGGTGAAGGTAAAGTGGAAAATTAACATTTTGGAATAGAATCTGAAGCACAACCAAAATGTTATTTATTTTGATTTTAAGATGAATTTAACATTATCTTACATAATATTTTTATTTTAAATTTATTAATTTATATTTAAGGTCAAAATTTACTAAGTTTGAGTTGGAAAAAGTAAATAGACCAAAACTAGTGGGACTGGGGGAGTATTAGTTTTGATGGTTATGACTTCAAAAGGCGATTTTGTTGCATCAGAGAGAAATAGTTGTCTAGAGGAAATGTGATTGACCTGGCAGCTTATGAAAGATTTTAAGGTTTTCTAATGAAAATAGCAAAAATGATTATCTTGGTTTTTAGCCCGACATTTCACCTCAGTTCATGTCGATCCGAAGTGCATCTCTTAACAATTTACTTGTTAATATTTTTCCCCTGGTTCCTGATTCTTATAGTTTTTCATAAAAACAAAAAAAAACTTATAGTTGCTATAATAGAGAATACATTTATTGAAAATGTATGTTTTTCATGATGTCGGGCAATACTTTTTGGGAAAGTTGGACAAGCCCCTAGGCAGAAGCTCTTAGACTTGGTTTATCGGTGACCGAATTGGATTCGGTCACCACTGTTCGATAACGTAAATGAAAATAAGTAACCCAGTCCAGTCCAACCGTTGGAAATTTGAGGCAAAAAATCAATTCGAGCTTCAGCCTTGGGTGGTGGGACCATATGGTTTTAGAAATGGGACATGGCTATATGTGCCACATTTTTATTGGTTACAAATTTATGATATCCCCTCCCCATATTAAATTGCATAGTTACTTTTTATGTATTATTCTCTATCAAAGTTTGACCTCATATTTGAATAGATATATGAGCAACAATATTATCCTATGTGGTATTGTTGAATTCGTCGTAATAAGTAGTTTCTAAATATCAAATTTTTATTTACCATTATTGTACGTAAGTGAACATATTAACAGTCAAATATATTTATTGAACAGCATGATAATGATTGTTGTGCAATTTAAGTTAGGACGAATGGAGTATTACATTTAATTTGAGGTGTTTTTTTTTTCTATATAAGATTTTAATTTTAAGGAATTTTTGTGTTAGAACGACTAACTGTAAAATGTGTAAAACCTTATTTTCCTGAAATAATTGCTCTTGAAATTGTTTTGAAAAAATTTCCTTTAAGCTTTTTAAATATTTATCTTGTGTTTTTTTGTTTTACTTTGTACTCAAATCCAATTTTTATTCTCATTTAATATAATTTAATGTATTTTTAAATTTGGTATTGAAGTGACGATACAAATGAACTTTTTTCCATGACTTTGTTCATGTCTAATTATTAAATAATTATTTAACAAACTCAAAAATATAATTTATTTTAATATATGCTATTTATAATTAATATTTAAAGAGATAAAATTTGGTTGGATTGGGTCGCTAATAAACCTTTAAAAAGAAATGAATTGGTTGGATTGTGAATTGTGTAAATGCATGAGAGAAATAATGTTTAATTAAATTTTTTGGTTGGATCGGGTCATGAATAAATTTAGTCTTAAGAAATAGCGAGACAAAAACAATATTTACCGCTGAGTGCGCAGCAGCCTCCACTCCAATAAAGGGTTATCATGCCAATTGAAATAACAGATACTATATCAGATCTACATCACAATTTCCTTTCATTGCAATATAAATTTACTAAACAGTAAACCAGGCAAGAGTCGAACAAATCCAACTTCCTATCTGTACAAGGAACAACTAGATCTTTCTTTTTTACAGTCCGAAACCTCTCCATCACTCACTCTACTAGGTTTTTTTACTATGTTATTTAAAAGTTAATCTGCTATGCTTTGTAGGAGGGCGTATACATAGTGTTTGCTGTAGTTTGCATCCTTTGGACGTCAACTCTACTTGTTCTGGTCTTCTCAAGCCTGGATCGCCGAGCAGCTTCCTGAATCTGCCGATCATGCTCCTTCAGCATCTGATCCACTTTGTTGGGAGGGACACCTATTGGACCGGAGAAATGTATCTTGCTTCCCCTACCAGGGTGGCCATACTGTGGCAAATAAAATACAGCATCATCACTGAGTTGAAACTGATTACGTTTCAAATCACATTGTTGAGATGAGATCACAAGAGTGCATTTGAAATCACATTAGGAAATTAAAATTATGTGATCAAAAGGCACGGTTAACTGCAATCAATCTCGAGAAATATTCCGTAGATAAGAGACTTCTAATGGTTAAGACCGTGCTCTGGTGACTAGAAAACCAGCTCGACTATTATCAGAAGTTCATTTTTAAAAGGCAAGGGGGATTCCCTGATGACACCTCACTCATACTAAGGAAATAAACGACAGAAAAGTAATGTTTCAGAATGCGCATGCAAGCTTCAAGTGAGAAGAACTACAGTGAAACTCACCATCATTGGTGCTTGAGAAGCTTTTCCCGTGTCCATATGACGAGAATTAGATGTATTCTGCATTCTACGTCTCTGCTCCTGCTTTCTAACTAATTCACTTGATGACTGTATAGATTCCTCAACTTGATTTTGTTTCACTATTCGTGAAGGGTTGAGCTTATCTCTTGAATCTTCAGATGGCAAAGTACGAGATGCCACAAAGCCAGATATTGTTGATAAATTAGGTCTTGGACCAAATGTCAGATCATCATATTTCTTTCCAGAACCCAGCCATCCTCCAGGACCCAGATGGCCAGAATAAGATATTCTGTGTGGACCGGGGTGATCCATTGAGGCTTTGCGCATTTCTTTAACATCTTTTGATAGTTTAGGTGGATCACAAGCAAAACCTGAAGCTGCTTCACCTATTTTGGGGCTTAAGAGCCCAGTGTGTTTCTTGGAATTCAGATGGCCTGACTTCTGAAAAAGAATAAGAGAAGCTTGTAAAGCATCAAGTTGTTATATATGTATAACAGAGATCTGTTCATAGCAAGCGATAAAAAGCTCAAACATAATTTCAATCTCTTTCTATTCATTTAAACTGTATAATTACAGCAACAAAGCAGCCAAAATACCATAAAACACCAAAACTTCCTTTAAATACAGATCCCTGTATTCATCCCGAATAAGTCACCGAACATCCTCCAGGTACACACACTTACGTATAATTGGTAATCAAATTAAGGCGTAAAGGAACATGTAACTCCAAAATACCTTATCAATCAATTTAATACCCCAATTGTTGACTTCATAAAAATGTGACAGAAAGATTAAAAATAAAATCACGAGTTCAGAAAATCCTTCCCACGAAAATAACATAGTTCCTCGTCACTTTAAAATAGCTTTTTGGTACTTAAAAAAAATTGAGACGTAATATCGGTAAATTGCGATCCAAAGAAGAAAAAAAGACAAAAGGTCATGGTCCTTTGAAATACACATAGGGATCCTCAGATTTTGTGTTAGAAATGATACTTGACAGATGAAGTGCATTTTGAATACCAGTTCTTAACTCAACTACATAAGCAAATCCATCCAATACCAGCATCATTTAGGTTTTAGGATTCAAATTTTTGCCTAAGCAGATAAGCAGGGATTGAAAGAAACTGGAACAAAAACTGATTAAGATAGATTGACTCGGAAAGAAAATCTCAGACACTGGAAACTGAAAACAATGTCTGAGAGATGAAGAAATGCAAAACTTTCAATGCTTCATGCATGACGGTTTACATGCCAAGAATCAAATTACTTCGTACTTGCAAATATAGTTGTAAGTGACATCAAACAAACCTTATTTTCCATTATGCACCAGTAACAATCCATCGAAGAGGAGATGAAAGTTGAAAAAGAGTATTTTTTTTTCTTCATAAATAAACATTAGAACTGCAATGTTTATTTACCTGCACTGTTGTGGTTAGATAAGTATCTGTAAAAGGTACTGGAGCATCTTGCGAATCCTTTAATCCCCTTCTTTCAGAATCAATCCTGCAGCCTACTCCTTGTCCTCGCGCACATTGCCTATCAGATTATTTACAAAGCATTTATCAAACAACATTAACGAACATGCGAATCTTGCTTGTAAAGAACTGGTAGTCTGAAAAGTAGAAGAAGACGACACATTGAATTTAACTGAAAGATTGACATTTTACCTTTTAGCATCCTCTTCCCGCAATTTAGCATCAATCTCTTTACTGGGTCGGTATTTGGGCAACCATGATGGATCACAAGCAAGAGGTTCTGTCCTGAAGAACTGCAAGAATGTAAAATACAAAGTGTGAAGATATTTCTTTTAAAAGAGAGAGAAAATGGAAATTAAGCTCTCAATCGTGCTCCACGAACAATATAGTATATATGGCTCTAAAGAGTAATAATTTTTCTAACAGAACCCAAGTATGATTCATAAATAAGCAGGAAATATTGAAATTAAAAGCACTAGCTTGTCTCCTTGTAAAACATGGGGGCATATTTTAAACAAAAAGGTAACCAATAATTCGGGAAATCTTCTTAGCAGGGAATGCAATTAAATGGCAACTGGGAAAAAATCCTAAACTAAATTTATGCACAGATTGCCTAGGTTTCTCAGGGAAACTCTCATTTATGTGATTACGTAAAGTAGGGTAAAGCAAAGAAGGGCACACCTCACTTTTAAGGGCAGCAGATGCACTCCCACGCTCTGCAGGATCTATGGAAAGGAGAACCTCCATTAGCCTTACAACAACGGAAGGAAAATCTTTGAATGCTTCCGCAAGACGGCATTTGTAAGGTGATTGCGGCTTAAACCCAGTTGATTCTGCAAGACGGCATTTCCTCCAATATTCCTCAGATGGTGAGCCACAAAGCTTGAAAATTTTGTGCAGTTGCTCAACCTACAGAAAAATATATTTACTGCATAACATTGAAATGCAAAATTTGCAATCACCAACTTAAAAAGGATGAGCAAAGAGGGCAACAACAAAAAAGTATCAGAGCTACAAGTTAGTAGAAAACCACAATCCCCAGAAATGACAAACAGATGGTGAAAACAACCTTAAATCGATCAAAACCACAAGTATTCGAACATGCAATGATAGAAAATACTATCAGAAATAATAGTTCTTATACACTACTCCCTCCGTCCCACAAGTTTTGGCGCGGTTACTTTTTCCAAGTCAAATTTGGTAAATTTTGACCCTAAATATAAATGATGCATGGTAAGAACATGCTCCCAGTGTCTTAAACAATGAATGGCAGCAACAATTGGTGTTCCCAACAGAAGCTGATACTATGAACAACTTGAAACAGCTGAAGGACTAGATCTTCAAAAGTAAAATATGAAGTTTGTGCACTAAGCCCAAAAGAGTTTTACCAGTCATTACTAGGTAAAAGCCAAGTTAATTTACAAGGAGTACATTACAAAATAAAATCACAATCTAACCATACCTCGGTTCTACCAGGCATAATGGGTTTCCCAGCATAGAGTTCACCAAGTATACAACCAGCGCTCCACAAATCCACTGCAGCTCCATAATGGTATGCTCCAAGTAGAAGTTCTGGAGGACGATACCAGAGCGTCACAACACGGCTTGTCAGTGGAATATTTTTATTACGATCGAAAAAGGTGGCCAAGCCAAAATCAGCAATCTTCAAGATGCCATTGTTGTCAAGTAGAAGATTGGAGCCCTTTATATCTCGATGTAGAACACCGTGACTGTGGCAATGATCTAATCCACTAAGCAATTGTCGCATGTAACATTTAATCTACCCAGAAAAGAGATATTAATGAGTGACGTGAATCAAACTTACTGGGAATAGTAGTAACTACAAGTTTAATTTCTACGTAAACTTTCATGTAAACTGTACACTACAACAAACCAAACTGTGTGTGTATAGACAGCCACTATGGCTTCGAAAAATATGTTTTGACTGTTGTTTGGTAAGAAAACAAAGTTCTATAAGAATATAAAGTACATTGGGAGATCTGATGCAAGATTGTGGATTAAATAGGAGCTTAAAATTTTCAAACATGGCTGGCGCTCATAACAAAAATTTGCATCAGTAATGTCTAGCAGACTGAAAGTATTTTCTGAAGTACCTGTTGTTCAGAGAACTTAGCATCAGGAAGTGATGCCAGTCCGGTAAGATCATGCTCCATGTACTCCAAGACAAGATGCAAACAGGAAGACTTGCCTGAAGTTACCAAGCCCTCCAGCTTAATTATATTGGGATGATTGAGCCTTCTCAAAATGAGTATTTCTCTAGCCATAAATTTCACACTCTCTGTATCCATGTTATCAAATCGAACTCTCTTCAGAGCCACAAGTCTGTTATTGGTGAGATCACGGGCCTTATACACACTACTGTAAGTTCCTTGACCAATCTGCAAAAAGATAGATACGAATGAAACATGCAACACAAAAGGCAGAACAAACTAACACAGTCAGTTCAACTTCAAACACATTATAACAAGAAAGCTGTCCTCTTAACTCTAAACTTCGTGACAGCTTTGGTGCCATTAAAGAGGATAGAAAGTTAATCCCATGATCCAAAAAGCTCGGAAAATCGATTACCAACAAATGAGATGGAGCATGCATTATCCAGTCCATTAGAAGTAAGTGAATTTATCAAACACTAGAGAGAGCACAATCTATCAACAAAATTGGCAAGCATTAAAGTTAGCACTACCTTTTCCAATTTCTCAAAAGTATCAGCCTTCCTTGGAATCCATCCCTTAATGGCATCGCCTGCGGCCGACGCAAGCCAAGTGGGCCACCCTGCTGCAACCTGCTCAGCTTCTACAGCCCTAGGAACACTTCCAGCCCCTGGATAACTAGCCCTTTCATAGTAATCATCCCTAACCCGTCTTGAACCACTCAGTTTCTTATCAATCATATGAATTTTAATCTCCCCACTGTTGAACTTCTTTTTCAATCTGAAGCTCTCCTGCCCCTTCAAACCCACAGGCCTGGTCACATCGAATTCTGATGAAGCTCTAACTAATTTCCTTCCTCTCGGAGTCTCCTCGCAGTCTTTGACCAAAGGAGGAGGCTTTCCGCAAAGATTTCCCATAATTAAGTTGTATCAATTCCAATTTTCCAACCAAAAAAATACCCTTTTCCTCCTTTACACTGAAATTAACCAATCCCACATCGCTAATCACGAAATTCACCAAAAACCCAATTCAGCCAATTGATCAAATCAGCAACAAAAGACTCTAGCTTTAAACGGAAATTAAGAAACCCACCTAGAATCAAATAAAGATCAGCCCCAACCGCAAACCAAAATTGCAACTCGGCTGTAAATGCTGCCCCAGGGAGAAAACAGAATACTTGTCGGTAAAGGAATAATTATTGGGTTTTTTGAGTCTGCTTTGACTGTTCAACACGGTGAATGAAACAATAATCCCGGATTATGAGGATATAAAAAAGAGATATTTCCAGAACTTACATTAAATATGATGTGGAAAACAGGGAAAGTTGCCGGCAGGTTTACTCAGTCAGTCAAGAAAAGCCAAACGTATTATAATTCCAACTACGGCAGCAAACTGAAATTTGCTTGTTCTAGAAAAAGGGAGAAAAGGAGGGTTTTCTTTTTCTAGCCTTTTCTTTTTCTATTATATATAATATTAAAAAAATGCAAAGTCTTTGAAAATATCATCTTTCCATACGTACATGGAAAGACGGTCTTAGTTGCAATATCAAAAATTTATTATGCAACGTGTAGTAGTTATAAAGTTTATAACTCGATTCATGCAACTCAAAAAATTTATCTTCATTTCTTCTAATTTAAAATTTTAAATTGATCTTTCTTTGGAAAAATCGTTTTTCAAGAGACGAACTCAGTAAAATTATTGAGTTTTAAAAAATGAATTTGAGTACTGTTGGGAACTGTTCGGGAAGGTATGAATGCTGGGGTTTGACACGTTAATTCCAATCAAAAGTTCGACCCCACGCCATTTAAGAAGATAAACTTTTGTGCGACACCGTTTTACTGCGAGATTAATGATTAATATGTAAATTATGAAGTTTAATTAGAGATAGAATTTAAATATAATATAAGAAAGATTTGGAGAAGAATGAGGGATTTGGGGTGCAAATACCACTTATTAGGGGTGATGGGCATATATAATTGAAAAATTAATGATTACAGGTCATAAGAATCTCGTGGGTCAAGAATTCAGGTTGGAAAATTTTACTAATCAATTTTTCCCTCATTTCTGCGCATTGCTCTGGTTTTTACTACCAGACTTGATGTTTCATATTCAATACTTGATGTTTCAACCAAACTTTGTGATGTTTTTTCATAATTTTTTTGCACTAAAATCATGAGTTTTAAAGTTAAATTTAGATCTTTTACTGTAAATATTGTGTTTGCATGTTAATTTTTAAACACTGTATACATGTTGAAAATATTAAGAGAATATTTTATTAATTTATTTTTTAATTGCAGTCTATATTTTCACTTCGGTTGATGTTTTCACTTTTCATCGTGCCATTTTAAAAATAATATTGATGTTTTTTTTGAAATATTAATTTTTTATTTAAAGTGTTCTTGATGTTTCAATGGCGTGAAATGATTTTTTTAGTTTTTAGTAATGATGTTTTATTTTTCTCCGATATTAGTGTCACATTTGTTGCACATTTTGATGTTATAAAATTCATATGTATTTTTATTTGTTGTTTTAATAATCAAATTTGATGTGTTTAAGCATTTTTCTTTAATGTTTATTGTTTTGGATGTTAAACTATTTGTGTCTTGAAGACCACTGGGATCAAACAGTGGTAGAACCTGAAGGAACATATGGAAAGCAGAGCAACACTATGATGCTATGGTTGTTGTCCTTTGATTTTGAATGCCTCTTTAAGTCATTTGAAGGATCCAGCAATCTGCTCTGGCTACAACAATCTGCTTTGGCCATTTTTCTGAGATGATCATTTGGCTTAAATTAATCAAGGTCTCGACATGATCTGGTACTCAGGATCTCTTCGTCATCTCTGTAGTGTATTCCTCTAGGGAGAGTAATATGCAAGGGGTTAAAACGGAATGCCACCTCTTTTTGTCGACACAGGGGTGGAGGCAAAAAAAGTGGGAGGTAGTTTTATACCTCGTTCAGTGGGATATGTCTTTCTCTTTATCAAAGCGGGGGTGGAGGTAAAGGGATTGGATTTCACATAGTTTGTATATTCTCAGAGTCTTTTCCGACAGTTCCACGATGTAATTATCTTATCAACTTGAATGTACCATTTATATCTTTTAAGCTTCGGGGAAGCTTATACATTACTACCTCACCTTTGGTGAGTTTCAATTTTTTTTAAATGTTAAACTGTTTGTGTTGGAGGTTAATATTTTTTATAATGTTTAACTAGTTCAATCTGATGTGTATTTTTCTACATTTATTTGATTTATTTGTTTGTTTAATTTAATTTAATTTTCATTTAATTTTACTTTTATATATATAAGTAGTATTTTATTTGATGTTTTATTATTTTAATTTGATATGTATAGTATTTTATTTGATATTTTATTATTTTAATTTGATATATATAGTATTTTATTTGATGTATTACAATTTTGATTTGTGAATTTTAAAGATTTTTATTTGATGTTAAACTATAGCAGTTTATTTGACGACTCCTTATTTAAATTTATACATTTATTTGAAATTAAATATTTTGATTACATATATACTTTTAATATTTTTATATGATGTTTGATAATTTTACTTTGATGTTTGACTATTTATATTTGATGTTTATTTTATTATTTCAATTTGATGTTTAAATATTTTTTAATTTAAAATTGACTTGTAAGATTTAAATTAGAGGTGTAGTCAATTTTTTAGGTTTTTATGATTTAAAATAAAGGTGCAGTCAATTTTTGATGTTTTTAAAACATCAAGTAAACATCGAACTGGGCCAACTTTCTGAAGCCCAAATACAAGGAAATTGCAAACGTCGACAAAAGCAAAGTTGTTAACGGCTTCAATGGAATCAGGAAGATGTACAACGGCGAAACTTTGCTATTTGATTGAAGCGATTTATTGGATTTGTTACAAGACTCATTGTTCGACACCTTCCGGTGACAGCGACGGCAACATTGAAGCCGAACTCAACCCTAATGGCCTTGCTGATTCAAATAAAAAATCGTGAAACCCGAACTTGAGTCGAAACTTCATTTCCATCATCGCGAATGGCAGCCACTGCTCCAACCTAGTCATTTCGAGTCGTGATCGGATGGAGGTAGAGATGGGGGCGAGAGGAAGGGTAGAGATGCTGATGGCAGCTCTGGCGAGAGGCGGGGAAGAAGAGGGTTTTCTAGGTTTTTCTAGTTCTTGCAATTCAGTTCCTGAAGTTTGGAGCGTATTCTAAGTTTACCCCCAAAAAGGATTAATTAACTCCCGAATTTGACCAGCTTTTATTTTATAATTTCACAATATATATATATGGTCCCAAGTCTCACCATGAGATGGTCTTGCAGGAGACAGACTCATTTAAGAATGTTTTTCTTTTTCTAAAGTCGTATTTACATTATTTTTTTCTGTTTCAAACTAGTGGAGTCCTACAATGCGTTGCGCGGTGTTTTTAATTTATAAAAGTTCTTGAATTTTTTTGGAAAAAAATTCTTTAATTTATATATTCTATGTGCATCTCACAATAGATTATAAAAAAATAAATTATAAAGTAGTTTCATCTAAAAATAACTACTCCTTCCATTTTGTTATGTTTGACACAATAGTTTTAGGTGTTTTTATTTTTGCAAGTTGAAATGTGTGTAGAGAATTGAGTGAGGACGGTAAAAAGCTTCAAGAGGTAGATTATGATTCATTTTTCACCAGGAAAGGTACTGTGGCAATCTTAGAAAAACATACAAAAATGAAAATTGTGTCAAACTTAACAAAACAGGGGGAGTATATGAAATATAAAGTGAAATATTCAATTTAGTTAGAATTTATTAAATAATTAATAAAATAAAAAAATGTATTTACATAGTAACATTTTAAGAAATAATACATTGCAAGTATATGAAGTAAGAAAAATATAAAAGGAATATTCAAGTTGCAGGAAAACAAAACTTGTGTTTGAATATACAAGTAACCGACGAAAAATAATGAAAATACATGTTCATTATTAAAGAAAAATATATTCCCACAATTTCCTAAAAAATTAATGGAAAATAAAATGAACTTGTGCAATAAAAGTGTCCCTTATATTATTTAGGGTAATAAATAGAGAAATATAGCAAACTATAAACTGTCTCATCGATAATCAATAAATTATCAAGCCTATATTATTTTCTATTGATTGATTCTGATTGTTCATCATTTTCACTTTTAAACATTAACATCAAATTAGTCGCACATTTTTATTTCTTCCAGTTTTTTAATCTAAATTCTTCCACTTGAATTTAGAATTTTGTAATAAAAACACAAACTATTATGTTAGAAGGAAAAATATGAGTAATAACAAATTGGTTTAAAAATTTCCCTTTAGAATATTTTATTATAAACTTGATTAATCGGAATATTATATTCCGATATGACATGGTTTCTTGTTCTTCAATTTCAGTCTCGTCTCCAAAAGGGGAAGATCTCAATTCTAATAGGGTTTGATCATCTTCTAATAGGGCTTCTCAGAGAAGAAGGGGATGATCACAATTATGTTATATCAAAATTTTGTAATTTGACCCATACAATTTACAATTTCTTTTACATTTGATCCCAAATTATAAATTATTATATTTCATGGCCACATTTGAGATTATTCTATCTATTACTCTCTGTTTTCACTATGGGACGGTCTCGTAGGAGACAAACTCATTAAAATTCATGGGAGATAATATTATTAAAAAAATAACTCCATATTAATATGAAAATTTGTTATGCTTGTCTAAAAATGCTCAAATGATCCATGAAATAAGGTGTATTTGAATGTGAAAATATAAGTGATATTATATAAAAAGTACAATATTTAACTTTAGAAAAACTTCTATTTAAATTTAAAGGTTATGTCTGTTATTTAACAAGAGTCTGTCTGTTGAAAAACGGTATTTTCATAAGCAATGGAAAGAATAAGGTTTAAACCGCAAATTAGAAGAAATGAAAATAGAATTTCCGGATTGCATTAAATTGGGTCATAAACTTATAACTACTACACGTTGTTGGATAATAAATTTTTATTATTACAACTAAAATCTTTTACCTTTTTATTATTCTAATTAAACCTTGTCTTTTGATAGGCTTATGAAAAGATGGTCTTTCCCAAGATTTTTCATTTAACAATTGCAACGTATAAGTTGAAAAATTCAGTGAACTGCTCATCATTTAAGAATAAGTCACATGCTAAGAGACTTATTCTAAAATAAAATAGCTTGACAACAGTTTTAGGAAATTAAACCCTTCATATCAATTATTAGATTCATGTATAAATAGGTTGGATACAAATACTGGTTGCATCAGTACCACAGTTTCAGTTCTTTTTAATATTATCACTAAAGCGGAGTGGAAAGTCTGCTAGTCTGAAACACCAACTAATAACTTTTGTATTAAATACAGAACCAAATTTTGCTAATTGAGTGAACTAAGCCTCAAGACTTTTAGGATTGTACAGATTAAACCAAGAAAATACTAAATATCAACACATTTAAAAGGCAAACTACAAACAGTATTGGAAGTAGACAACTATGAATATGAATCCTCCTTCCTAGTCAGTTTGTCCATGTCCCTTCGACTAAGCCTATACAAAATCTGCCCTTTCTGTAATACAAAAGGAACAATCTCAGCCCGGACTATACGAGTGTGAGTAGTGCATATTTTTCCAGATATATAACCAAACATCACTTTCTCATTTACCAGAATGAACTTATAGTCCACCAAATTCACTAAACCAACTCGGAACATACCATTTGGGAGTGCCTCTGTAACTAAAACATGATGAATCCATTTATTTCCCATAGTACATAGATGGAGCTGTCTTCGTTGCCTTGCCTTGCCTTGCGCAGTTTTACACAGATTTTCCCATCCTGCCCCACCATTACCACCAGCGGGAAAAGACACCACTCTTACATGGTATGGAACCATGCATCGGTTAAGGATCTTTCCATTTATAGTCGATTGTGCAGTGTAATCTTCATCTGGTGCTACCATTATCCATTAGAGAAACAAATCCCTAAACAATACTGTGCTACTCTGGAAAAAACTGAACCCAGGGTAGAACAATACCAAACTTTCTTTGAGTGTAAAAATTCCAAAAAAAAACATGCTCCGTGGACTCCGAATCTTCCCCGCACCTTCCACTACCAAGTGAAGATCCACAATTTCTTTTCTCCAAAGCCAAACCCGTTGACAAACCATATTACACAAATACTATCTTAACATAAACACAAAAACTTCTAATTAGAATTTAAACAACATAGAAATTTGTCAAACTAACAAGAATAAGATGAATTGAGGGAACATGGAATCAGACGAAGTGAACATCTTTAATATCTTTTTTCTTCTTCACTTCAACATCCATCCAACCAAACCAAAACACAAAGAAAAATTTCAGTGATTTCATAAGCATAAAACACCATGAATAGAAAAGCAAATGATCACCTGCATATGTGTAAGTAAGAAGAACAAAATAGGCAAAAGCATGAGTAAAATGCATGTTGTCATTTGCTTAAATAAAGGTAATCACTCATATTTTGATAAATAGCACAAATATCATTTGAGCTTCACTTGTATATCTTTAAACTCAATCATAAGCCTATTTACATGTTTTTTAATAGTGTAACTGGGTGGCCGTCACCGTGCCTCTCAAAGATAGTATTTATAGCCTAATTGTGGCTATACTACTAGAAAGTAGATAGTAGCAAGTCGGGGTCATCCACGAGGAAAATGGGGGTTTATCGAGTGTTAACGTAGTTAAAAAGCACACGAAGATGTCACTCTACGTGTGTGGTAACAAAATTGGGGACTACAGCTAATTTAAATAGTTAAATTAACCAACAACTAGAGAAAACGATATAACTAAGATCACACTAGCACGAAATTTGTAATTAAGATGATAACGAGTCTTGGGCGCAATTGGTTTACATTTATATTCATCCTTTGATCTTCGAATAATTATCCTATTCTTACGCATTTACCACATATTGTGGAGAACTTATCGACACCTTTCGGGTGAAGATATTTCTCGCCTCTCATCGGTTATAGTTAAAGTGGGGGATCGGCGCCACACAATAACCCTTACCCTCGGGTCACCCTAGACGATCGGCGTCATAGACTTCCCCAAGAGTAGAAATACACATGGAGAACCAATACAACTAACACAATATCCTACAAGCGAGAAATATCATGATAGCACAAATATATCTAC
>JAULKK010000011.1:4463759-4475114 GCA_032355705.1 Rubia peregrina
GTGGATTTTATGTTATACCCATCGGGGCGGGGATGAATTTTAATATCATACCCACCATGGGTGATGGGGCGGGGATGGGTACAAAAAATTTAGGTGGGTGTGGGTATGGGTATGGAGGTACCATAACCCGTACCCAACCCGCCCCACTGCAATCCCTAAGTGAAACTAATGAAATCGTGAATCCACCTCTTGTAGTTGAACACATTTGGTCTACAAAATACTTTGTTAATAAGACCTAATATTTCACTTGCTCCATCATCCATCACTATGAAGGGTGATTTTGTCATTTTTCCATCACAGTATTTGAAGGCTTCAATCAACTCCAAGTCAAATGATTCCACAGTTCCCTCTCACCAGACTCAATGCATGTGTTGTATGTTCATGTTGCCAAAATTGACACTTCTAAAGGTATGTTAGACTCAAATAATTTGTTTTTAACCCTTTTGATATTTACATCATAAACTTGTTCATCCATATAAAGCAAATAAAAACAACTGTCTAATTTTGCAAAACTACAATATATCCATTTAAATTGGAATAACCAATTATCCCTATTACAATGGAAAACCTTTTGTGTCCAACACAAAACGGTGAATGTATTTTTGTAACACTCGGATCAAAATAACTATTATATGATCTAATGTAAGCCCAAAAGACATAGATAAATTGTAAGTTCCTACAGTCAATGGAGAAACCCTTACTTCATTTCCCTCATGTAGGCTGACCTCTCATTAAGCTTAACTCCTACTTTGATCTCTCCGCAATTTTTAAATTGTGAGAAACACATATGGTATCCAATACCCATCAGTAGAGTTATAAACGACAGAGACTGTTTATGACGTATATAATTGCAATTTCACCTACTCACCCATTCTCTGTCCTCTAAGAACTAGGGGCAGTATTCTTTCTAATGGTAAGTGTCATTGCAGTAGATTTATTGGGACATATCATACTTTATAACTTTCTACTTCCTAGAAGTATATTGTTTCTTAGGCTCATGATTACTATGGTTAACCTTACACTATCCCACTTCTTATTTATTCCATTTTTGATTCAGATCTCTTTTGTTTCTGTACCAATAGAACCTTGTTCTTGGTCTCAATCTCGACACTTGACTCGGCTTATTTTAAGCATGCCGTGCAACTTAGTCAAAGTCTTTTCATTTCAACTTAAATGGTTCCAAAACATCATAGAGTGGAGATAGATGTCAAGGGCCAACTCTCAGCCATAGGTAAAACCAAGTATCTCAATGTTATCAAATGATCCAATCATTTTCAAAACATGAGATCCCACTAGTTTTCCTTTCTCGATGTTACAATCAAGAATGGTCTTATAGGTCTCAAACCTTTAACCCTGGCATGCTCCTGCATCATAGTTCAAAGCTCCAGGTTAATGTTGTAAGTTTCTAAGTTCAAATCTTTCCTTGCAATTCTGGACTCAGGGATTTAAATATCAATTTCATACTCCTTCATTTCTTGCATTAGAACTATAATCAAGTTCCTTTGCCAAGTTACTGCCATTCAGCGAATGTAGATTAGAAGAGTTGTTGTTTGTTGTTATACATGATTACTAAAATATAAATAAATACAATAAAAAACTATTTATACAGGATAATTTGAAGAAAATCATACAAGCCTTATTAGGAGTTATTCAACATTTTATTCTATCCAAGTTGGTCCCATGAATAAAATGATTCCAAAACCCTCAAAATCACAAGGTCTTAAGCATGCACAAATTATATTATAAATTGTGCTTAAGCCCTCAATTTGCATGGTATGCTTCAATTCCTTTAATTTTAGGTAACTACTCTTGGTTGATAGGGTACATCCAATCTACTACTATCTCATTTTGCCTCAACATCTGAGGACCACTCACTGATATTGACGAGCAAACAAAACTAACAAGTAGACCCCTTTCACTAGGTCTACCCACATTTTCCCCAAGTTTAGAAGTGGCACTATCACTTTGGCGAAATTTGTCACTAGTGATTGAGCTCTTAATGAGTGTTCTTGTTTCAGAAAGACAATTTTTTTTGCTCATTATTACTTTTGAGATGGTGGTTCGCTATGTTGGTTTGATCATTAGTGAACTAACTTTATAATCATTCCACACACATAAACCAATCACATGCATTTAATAATATAAAGCAATAAATAAATGCGATACATAAATGCATCTAAAGTGATTCTAGTATGACCCCCTAATCTTGACAAACTCTTTATTTTGTCAGTTGGATCTCATCCTTCGATCTTCTCATTGAACTTACAATTTATTTCAAATTAAGTAATAAAATTTAAAATTAATTTACAACATAGCAATAAATGGTTCGCAATTGTATTTAATTACAATACTCAATTGATGGTACACAGCCTGTATTTAAATATCTAATTGGACCATACTAGTCACTGATTACCCTTCACTTAATTCCAATTCATATAGCATCCATCCATTTTAAAATGAATGACCCAATTACATATAAAAATAAATTGGTAACAAATCACATAATTAATCATGCAATTAACCATACACAAATAATTAAGTTAACTAATTTCTAAAATTGTTAACCTTCATTATTTTCCTTCTCCACATTTAATGATTTTAAATTACTAAAAAAAACCCAAGTATATAAGACAATCCATTTACCAAAAATAATTATGATAACTAATTTCTAAAATTATTAACATTAATTATTATTACGTGATATTTATTATTTTAAATTAATAAAATAATAAAATTTAATAATCAATCACATTCAATACACTAATTAATAATAAATATTTTGTTCATATTTAATTTTAATTTCTAAAATTTAAATTTATCCCACTCAAAAATTAAATTAACAAGAAATTTGCCAACTGAGCCCAGCCCAGCCCATCCCAATTCAATTTTATTTTTATTTTTAATAATAACAATTTAACTTAAAATTAATTTTAATTTCTTCCAAAAAAAATTTTAAGTAGACCGAAACTGGCCCGTGTTGAATAGAATATTTCCCGTAATGATTGATATTATTGAGTGATCAAAATATATGGAAGATCACAAAAAGAGTTTGAGAGTAAGCTAAACTCCAATACTATTCTTCTATATGACTTAGTTTAACACCCCCCTCAAGCGAAGCGTCGGATGTTCAGAGATGCAAATGTTTGATTTGAAGAACTCAAACAAAGAACGGGAAAGGCCCTCGGTAAATATGTCAGCAATCTGTAGTGTAGTGGGAACATGGGCGACACAAACATTGCCAGTAGAAACGAGCTCACGAACGAAGTGGTAGTCAATATCAATATGTTTGGCCCATTTTTGAGGAACTGGATTCTGGGCCAAGAAAATAGCACTGTTGTTATCACATAACAACAACAGTGCCCCGAAAAGAGAAACCCAAAGATCACACAGTAAGTGAGATAACCAGGCGACCTTAGAAGCAGTATTCTCCAAGACCCGATACTTAGACTCTGTACTCAATCAAGAAATGGTGGGCTATTTCTTGGCGCTCCACAAAACTAGATTACCCCCCAAGGAAAAAAGTATATCCATAAGTGGAGAGACGAGCCTCAGTGCAGCGAGCCCATTTAGCATCTGAATAACCCATTATCTCAAGAGAGCTAGCAACATGAAAGGTGAGACCAAAGTGAATAGTGTTGCGGACATAGCGAAGAATCCGAGTAACAGCAGCAAAGTGATCATCCCTAGGGTCCTGGAGAAACTGATTAACGGAGTTAACTGCAAAGGTCAAATCCAAATGAGTAATGGTCAAGTACTGCAAAGCACCAACCAAAGAGTGGTGGAGTGTCGAATTTGAGAATTGAGGACTAGCGCAACTGAGAAATTATGAGTTCAGCAAGAACACAAGAACAGAGTGGCAACAAGTATCACATCTGACATCCTGTCACGTATCAGATGTCACGATCATATTTTGCCTGACCAAGAAGAAGACCAGAGGCAGTGCGCGTAACTTCAAAGCCAAGGAAATAATGAAGAGTCCCCAAATCCTTGATAGCAAACTCCTGATGTGTGCGAGCGATAAACTGCTAAAGAATGGTGGAGTTATTCACGGTGAGAATAATATCATCGACGTAGACAAGGAGATAGAGCAAAGATGTCCCGTGAGAAAGAACAAACAAGGAAGTATCGGCAGTGCTACACTGGAAACCAAAGTGAACCAGGTAATCGCTAAACCGCTAGAACCAAGCTTGAGAAGCTTGCTTGAGACCATAAATGGCCTTGCGCAAGCTAAAAACATGGTCTGGGAGAAGTGGATCCTTATAAACAACATTTTGAGCCATATACACCAGAACATCAAGAATATCATTAAAGGAGGCATTCTTAACATCCAACTGATGGAGTGGCCAAGAACACATCATAGCAACTGGAAGAACTATGCGAACTGTCGAGGCTTTGACCACAGGGCTGAAGGTGTGGTTAAAATCAAAGCTTGGAATCTGAGAGACCCCTGAGCAAACAAAAGAGCTTTATAGCGATCAGTGCTATCATCGGGATGATACTTGAGACGATACACCAATTTGGAGTCAACAATGTTGACGTCCGAACTAACTCCCAAGTATGATGACTCCGAAGAGCATCAATCTCCTCATCCATAGTTGCGACCCAAGAAGGATCACAAAATGCACAATGATAGTCTGAAGGTTCTTTCTGAGAGAGTAATGCAGCAAGAAACCTGTGAGTAGCAATATCCGAGTAATTACACCGTTGAACTGCCCCTGTGGTAGATTGAGTCGTCATCAGATGGGTCTATAAAGGTAGGGCAGATGAGGAACCAGCCGATGATGATGAACTCGGTGATGCAGGAGGAGTGGAATGTGGAGAAATGACCAGAGGCGAACCCAGAATTGCAGATGAAGAAGAGACCACTGGATAATCATAACCATATGAACACGTCTAGCAGGGGGAAGAGCGAATATGTGAAAGAGGTGTCGACACTGGCAAGGAATCCAGATCAGGATCAAGGAAAGTAGAAACATTCAATGTCGAAAATGGTGAACCAGTCGTCGAAGTAAAAGATGAGGTAAATGGAAAGCAGAGCTCATCAGACCAGGCATGATGGGTCACAAAAATTCGGCCTGAAGATGAATCTAGACATCAAAATCTCTTATACTGCAAACTATAGCCGATAAAAACACATGGAATGCTGCGAGGTGATAACTTGTGTGGAGCAGTCGGCCAAACATAAGGAAAAACCTGACACCCAAAAGGGTTAAAGTTTGAGTAAATGGGATCTCGGTCAAAAAGTAGACTGTAGGGAGTAGAACCTAATAGAACTGGAGTAGGTAAGTGGTTGATGGTGTAAACTGCCGTACAAAACATCATCCCAACGAGAGAGCGGTAAATGTGAGTGAAAAAGCATAGTCAACCCCATTTTCGCAACATTCTATGCTTTCACTCTGGTCACCCGTTTTGCTCAGGAGTGTACATGTAAGAAACCTGATGGTGGATGCCCTTGGAGGAAAAATGAGAGCAAAGACTAGTGTTGAGGAACTCAGAACCACCATCACTCTAGAAAACCTTAATCTTGGCGGAAAACTAATTTTCAATTAATGTCTCAAACTACAGATAAATATCAACAAAATCCTACTTGCGATGAAGCGGATACCGCCAGGTGAATCGAGAATAATCATCAACAAACAACACATAATAAGCAAAATCAGACTCAGATAAAATAGGGGAAGACCCCCCCATAAATCACAATGAACCAAATCCAATACATGCAAATCAAGTTTATGATTTTCGATAAATGACAGCCGATGTCCCTTTGTCATAACACAGGGGGGCGCATGTGTTCAGTTTGGGTAATAAAAAGGAAACATAAAAGACTCCTGATTGTTGCAAACTAGAAATAACACCGGTGGACACATGTCCAAGTCGAGCATGCCAAAGCTCAAATGACGCACGTTCTTTATTTTGCTGCAGAAAAGAAACAAGTGTGGCTTCCCCCTGATCCAAAAAGTACACACCACCCTCCCTATGGCCTCTGCCCACGACTGCCTTGGACACTTTGCTCCGAATCATAGAGTTACAATTATCAAAGGTAATAATAACATCCATATCTCTAGTGAGCTTACTAATAGAGAGAATGTTCTTAGTAATATCAGGCACAACTAAGACATCAAATAAGCATAAAGTGGAAGAAAGCCGAGAATCACCAATATGTGAAATGGAAATAGGCGCACCATTACCAATATAAACAGAAGAATTACCATTATATAGAGTGACACTTTGAAGAACTAAAGCAGATGAGGCCATGTGGTTGGTAGCACCAGAATCGATGTACCAGTATGAGGTGTGAAAAAATGGATCTAGGTGCATAGATGACTGAAAAGACTAAGCCAAATGAGTCAAATCCGGACATCGTCCTTGGGCCAACATACGATAACATGTAGCAGCAAAGGGACCAAGATGACATTAGGAACGACCCCGACTAGCAGCAGCACCTCCAAAACCATGCCAGGAACCATGACCGCCCCAACGACCACCAGATCGACCTCCATGAGTAGCACATGGGCCCCACGTGCCACCACCTCTCACTGGTGTGTGGTCCCACGTGTGGCCATCTTCTGCGTTATCTGAAGCTGCAAACGCAACTGGAGAAATATCAGAAACAGGGGATGGGTTAAAACCAGAAAATGATTGCATAAAAGCTTCATGGTTCGTATCCCTAGCAACTATATCGACATATAATGGGGACAGGGTCTGTGATAACAATGGGGTGCTAAAATATTTATACTCAGGCCCGAGAGCATGCAAAAACCATAGAACTTGGTCATCATTAGAGTTCGGAGATTCCCTAACAACAAGCTTATCAACAATAGCTTTAAACTTGGAATGTAAGTCAACAACAAAACCAGTTCGACGCAAGTTGAGTACTTAATCACTGAGTTGAAGAACGTTGGATTTGCAGTCATTTTGATACAGTCTATGGAGAGGATCCCAGATCTCCTTAGAGGTCTTGAACCTGACCTCAACCATGGCTTCATCGGTGAGAGTCACAAACAACAACCCACAGAGATGTCGATCATCAGTGAGCCAAGCATTGCATTCAGCTGCAACCTTAGCACAAGTGGTCCGAAAAGAACTGGATGCACTACCTCCTGGAGAAGCTACAACGGACGCAAAAGAGGTAGTCGATGAATCTGCGTTAGTTGGTAAGCCTTAACATGGCAGCGATCCGTCGAGAAAGACAAATAGGTTTTACGATTCCAACACATGCGTTACTTGAGTTTCCCAGATAATGAAGTTGGATGATGATAGTTTGACAGTGAGAAGATGGATGAGAGTGTTTAAGGTGCTATGAGGGAAACGTTCAGCTATCTCAAACAAGGTCGAAGAAAGACTGATTCGGAAAGCTATGGAGGAAACCTAAAGTTTGTGGAGAAACCTAGGATTTATGAGATATAGGCGGCAGAAGAAAAATGATGGGAGGAGATGCAGACTTACGAGGAAGAGAATTATTTTTGGAGACTTGCTGGAGAAGAAAAGGAGATATGCGTTGTAGGGTGGAGAGGTGTGGAAGAAATTTAATTGTGGAGGGAGAAAGATGCAGCTATGACTGCAATGGAAAAAAAAAGAGAAAGGAGTTTCAATTTTTGTTCATAATCATATCATGCTCTGATACCATGTTGAAGAGAATATTTTCCGTAATGATTGATATTATTGAGTGATCAAAATATATAGAAGACTACATAAAAGAGTTTGAGAGTAAGCTAAACTCTAATATTATTCTTCTATATGACTTAGTCTAACAGCTCGGTTCAACCCATACCAAACCAGTAAACCTGGCTTGATCAGAATCGGGCGGGCAGAATTTTGAGACCCAGCACCCAGTAGCACTTTACAAAACCAACACATAATTATTGCCTCTGATGGGCCTATAAGCCCAGCTGGGCAATGGCTTAAATTATAATTGGCCCAACCAAAAATTATGAAGTAGAGTTTTACCCTTAATTTGACCAGCGTCCAGGCATGCCACTGCCAGGTCGGCGGTGCTACAGTAAATCAGGCATCAACAGTAATCAACGAACAATATCAGTGAACAATAATCGATGAACAGTAACTAGTTGACAGTAACCGGTGAACAGTAATCAATGAACAATTTTTTTTAAAAAAATCGGAGTGAGTTTAAATCATCCAATAATTAATTTGACTAAAGCATGAACATAAATCTAAACACAAAATTATGTAAATCCCATCTACATAATTTTAGATCAAACTAAAACATGGAAGAGACTTTGATACCACTGTTGGAAATTGATTAAATCTAATTTAGCGGACAATCAATTATCTAAACCCCGATCTCATGCATGTAATTAATTCGAATCTATCTAAGAGTTTAGGTTACCTTTTAAGCGTGTTTTACCATCATATTCGATGAACCACGTGGACGAGAATCTCATATGTGATTCCTCTATATGTATCCACACAACACGATCGGATCACCTACACCACCGTCAGCTTAAAACGTTGATCACCAAGTAAAGACTTAGTCGTTCTTCTTTTCTATACGGTGAGGTTTGTATTTTGAGAATGATTGGATTGGTTTCTGGTTTCTACTGTCTGGAATGGCCAGGGTTATGATAATTTCATTTTGAACATTTATGTAAAAATATCTATTTATACAGAACAATCATTGATCCAAGAAACCCTAATCCAAGGCAATTTGAGCCTAGCCCAATTAGACTTAATGAGTTTTAAACTCAATTCTCATATAAAAATTATCTGGGCTCCTAGCCCAAGAGTAATTTCTTTTATCTAATTCCATGTCTTGTGTGTGACCCTTTATATTCCGTCATAATAATCTACAAACCCAATAAAATTGATGCTAGCTGATCGAAAGCAGTTTCTAGCTAAACATTCTGATCACTCAAAATAACTGAATTAATTATCTCCGTAATTAATCCTCCAACTATATATGTAAAATGCACATTGACTGAAGGACACTGTTCCAACAACCAACATATTTGGTACAAGTACATTGTTCGGTTGGTAAGTTGGTTGTACGGTATTATGGTGCAAATTGAATGGAAAGTTGAAAAAGTAAAATGAGTGGTTAATATAATCTTAAAGTATACCATAATTGGAATGTTTCAAAAATAAAATGAACATCTCAAAATAGTATGTGTACCAATAAAAGCTGAACGAAGTATACCTTTATGATATCGTTTTCTTCGTCTCTTCCTCTCTCGCTCTCCACCTCTTCTTCGTACTTTTCCCTTTTTTTCCCGTTATGTTTTTTCGCTTATTCTCCTTGCTTATTTTTCGCTCAAAATTGTAGTGTTGATTATAAGTTTTATCTGCAGTTGAATGAGTAAAGTACCCGCTCGTTTCCCCATCGTCACCGCTCATTTCTCCGTCACTATCATTTTGTTTTTTCATTGATTGTTTCATCATTTGCCGGATGAGGTATGTCGCACATCTAAGGTTTGTTTCCGGTTGTATTAGAACTCAATTTTTTTTCTCGATTTTGTCTAATTCAACATATGTTCTTTGTTTTTTAAGTGTTGGACAACATCGTTTTTTTGGGTTTTGAGTTGATATGTCCGGACCTGCAATCTATATTCGACTAACCATACGTGATGAGTGTTTTTGCTCACGACACATATGTGACGAATGACCCTCAGAGGCGGGCAAATCTCAAATCACATTGGCAAGGGCAGAAGCCGTCGATAGGCCAAGGACTGTAGTCGACAATGTGCAAAGCTATTTTGCAATGGGATTGCAGCAAACCGCATCTGACTCCTATGGGTTCCTTAGCCAAATATAGCTACCAGTGGTGGGTGTGATGGTAGAAGTTGGTTGGTGATAGGCCAAACGCTGGAATTTGCAGCGAGCCAACCCTAAACAATGGTTAATGACTGTAGACAACGGTAACGATGGTAGCCGCAATCTCCCTCACCTTGCCTTTTCTGCAAGTCAGCCTGCATATTCAACACCTTTTATCTCTTTCAACCCATCCATTGAATACATCCCTAGTCCACTTGTAATTCCCTTGTCCAACAAATATTAGCCACGCCCCGCTGTAGCCATGACTTTCTCGCAATGGCTGCTTAGGAGAAATGATGTGAATTTGTGGACGGTAATTGACAAACGAATGCTATGCTCGGAATCGAGTTGGGTCACCTAAATGATTTGTCCAATAGTAGCGGGTTGTGGGTCACAACCATAATGGGTCATTCTGCGACCAGTGCATGGTCTGATTAAATGAAAATAGAGAAACGAGTTTTCTTGTGATAATTTGTATTCGCCGAATAGAGCATTTCAGTGTATGGTGAAGTTTTCACTGACCTGCAACATCACATGGTTTGTGCCTAATTCTGAATTCTAGAAGAATTGCCCTATCGACTCACCTAGAATGACAACATGGTTTAGTTTAATTTTAATTCTAGTTGCTATTTGATGTCTTTCTTTTTCCAAGTTTATAGTTGGTGATCTCTTGAATCCGACATGATTTTGGAGCCTTCCCACCGTTGATCGGAAAAATCCAGCGACAACTTTCAAGATGTGCTTGGGCCGAAATCTCAGGCTACAAGGATGTGGCAATGCGTGAGGATTACCTTGACCAATATTGAATAAATATGAAGGCAACACAATACCGTTCTACTTCAAACAAAACATAAAGCTTTGACGCTTGAAACTCCCCCCAACAAGCGCCTTCCACAGCTAATCGGAGAAGCCTAGCAAAACGCTCACCAAAATTATAGAACTGATGCAACCTAGTGAAGACGATAAGTTTGGAGGCACGAGTCTAATAGTAGACTGCTAATATGACATGTGGACTTCAATATGACAACTTCATGTGGATTGACGTGTTTACATGTGGGAGCTCACCTCACGGTGCATGGGCCAAATGATGGGTTAAAGTATAGGAAGATGAATTTCAGTTGTCAACTAGAGGTTGCGTGATCTAAATCTGACACAATAATGTAACAATTTATAAATTTACCATTTTAAAAGCATAATTTTTTTAAAAAAATATACATCATTTTAGTAAAAAAAATCACTGTAAAATATCACAATATTTGGTTGGAACACTAATTAATACTCACTATGGTTTTCTAACATTGACTCTCTTTCCTTTTTTGGTTGATTTTTTAACAATGACTCCTTCCCCTTTTGGCAAAGTTTAGCTTATTTTAATCCACTCAATTTACTTTTTACTCTCCCAATACAATCTCCACCACTCAATTTACTTTTCTTAAATATTGTGTTTTTTTGTTGAGAGCCATTGTTAAGAAACTGGAGGGAGTACTATGGAATATAACAAATTAGCCTAGGATTTTGAAGAAAAAATAGTTAAACGCATACTACAATAACTCAAGAGAGGCCACCATGTTTTAGAACCATTGTTCC
>JAULKK010000011.1:4512100-4530156 GCA_032355705.1 Rubia peregrina
AAAGTAACTTTTTATTTGCCGTTATTATACGTAGGTAAAGATATTAACTGCCGAACACGTGTCTTGGATAACGTGCTAAAAGCACTTATGCCAAAACTGTCGGGACGGATGGAGTATATGATAATAATTATCATATACGATAATATTATTATTAAGGTTCAATAAAATCCATTCATTGAACTTTTCATTCATATTTATGCCAAAATAAAAGGTGCCAATTTGATCAAAATTGTAACAGGTTTCATGTACTCCGTATATGTAATTGAATATTATCAAAATTGATTCCAAGACTCTTTTTTTTTGTCTGAATTGAACAAAATTAAACAAATCAAATAGAGTAATATTAATAATAGAGTTAAATTAAAATATATTTTCATCAAACTATAATCAATCAAACTGCACTGGATTAAAAATGCGGTTAAGTGTGGCCAAGATGCAATTAAACATGGCCTAATTACGGAAGAAAGTACCACCCGAAACATGCAAAATGGAAGTTGTACAAACTACAAAGTGGATGCGGCTGTGGAACCGTGATACGATGACTGCACAATTAGGGTCTCTCTCTTTTTTGTCGCATTAAGGCGGTTGGCAAGGGATGCAAGTTTGGTGTTTATTGCATTATGTTGTGGTTTCGTTACTTTTAGTTACATATCAATTCTTGGAGTTAATTCTCAATGGATAGTGTACGAGATCTACACATGCTAGGAACCGTGTTTCACCAATTGCCCTGGAAATAGTACAGCTAAACATACTCCCTCCGGTCATCTAACATTGACTCGCTTTCTTTTTTGGGATAATTTTTTTAATATTGTATTTTCCCTTTTTTTGGCAAATTCTAGGTTGATTTCATCCACTCAATTTATTTTTTACCCTTTCAGTGAATTCTCAACCACTAATTTATTTTCCTAAATTCAAGTGTCAAAAGTAAATGAGTCAATATTAGTGAACCGGAAGGAGGGTATTTAATGTTGTTAAGAGTATATGACAAGTTTTAAGTTGAAAGTACGTATTTTATCACATTTATGATTTATACATTGGTTTGGTCTTTCCTTGAAAATGAACGATATAAATGTGTTTAAGATGCAGCGAGTACCACAAACGTTTATTGAGTATCATTTGAAGTAGTAGTTAGCTGTGCCCTTGTGTACAAATCACGTAAAACCAATAAAACCATCCAACACTATTCATGCAATGATTAAAATTAATGTTCAACTAGTTCTTAGACCATGTACACATCCTATGGTTATACTCCCTCGTTCCAGATTAAATTACACAGCAATCATTATTACGTTATTCAAGAAATATGTTTGACCGTTAATATGCTCACTCTAGAAATGCAAGAAATCGAGTAACCGCTCAAGCGAGTCGGTTGTAGAATCAGTTCAAGAATGAAGAGTGAATTTCATCAATTACTTCTCTCAACCAGAAATGGAAGCTACTGGATTGTTTTTATACAGCAAAAGCAGTTACCACTCTAATAGTGGCACGTGTGAGAAAACCGGAGTCAGTTTACACAGGCTAAACTAAGCTCATATGAGCTAACATCAGCTAAGAAAGTAAAACGACATCGTATCAAACTTGGCGCCTAAAATTCAGTATTTAAGCTGAAGTGAAGCAGAGTAAACTGAGCAAACTGAAACTGAACATCATCATCTCAGCTCATCATCATCTTAGCTCTACAATCTCTTCAAAGATTGGAACTAAACAGTTAAAAATCGGGAACTTGGTAGAATGGAATGACCTTGAAAATGATAAAAGCTCTGGAAATAAAAAGTTCTGAAACTGCACACATATGGAGGATCCATAGCAAAGCATATATAGGGATATCTGAAACTTAACTAATAGAATCCACGCGTAAGTCATGCAGGTGAAATTAGCATGTAGTTTGATACGAATTAACCATGTAAGGCAAATAAATCGTCAATTAGAGGGAATCTTTTGAGCAGTAAACGCAAAGCTGAGAGAATAGGTATAACACGTTTTGTAAATAAAAAGAGCGATAAGAGAAACCATGATTGATTGAAAAGTAAGTAAAAAGGAAACCTCGGCGAATGACCCGGATATATATATATACATACTTCATCCGCTCCGGTAAAATTAACTCCGCCCCGCCCAAGAAAAGATTGGAGCAATAATGGAACGGCATCGAAGATTCGCCGGAAAGTGGAAGTGAACAGAGTGGGCAGTGGCCGCCGGCCGGAGCTCTGCTGCTGGAAGACGAAGACGATACAGTGACGGAGAGGTAACGATAAAGACAAGGAAGAACCCTTAAAATTGGGCCAAATATGTTTATGAAAATAATTAACTTGCTGGGCTATTTTAGAAAGTAAAAGGCTCATTAAAATTCAATCCTAAATAAATACTAAGCCCAAATTGCCATTGCTTCAGATTTAATTTGACGCAGGTTTTCAACTTTCACTTCGTTTTCGTTCCACTGACGGGCGATGGTGGCGACTTCGCCGACTTGCAGATCGAGCGACCAAAAGGAACGGCAGGAAAAAAATTGATGTAATATCCGTCCCTCCTAAAATTTTGGCCTAGTTCCGCCGCTGCTTCGGAGCACATGGATTTTTGAAAAATCAAGAAACCACTTCTATAAAACCACGAAAGAGAAGTAATGGAATGAAAAATGTAGACAAAGTTAAGAAAGGTAAGTAGAAAGCGAAAAAGGCATCATTTTGGCTGACGAAGCAAGAATTTGGAAAACAGACGAAAACGACACCGTTTTGCTAGTGAAAAAAATACTGTAGTGGAGGGATCCTCACTTTTAAAAGATTAAGATTTTATTTTTCAAGTTTTTAGAGTCCAGTGATAGATTGACACTCTCAAATTTTCTTTCAAATTTTACAAAATTATATTTGCACTTTCAACAAAAATTAGGGTTAAAAATGAACTTTTTCTATTTAATAATTGTGTAATGATGTCAGCCTAAACTTTAGACTCCGTAAAACAAAATTTTGTGTAAACTTATTTCATTGACTTACTCTCTATTTTTTTACTAAAAGAAATACATTTTCACAAGATCGATTAACCACGTGGTTAATTTATAATTGATGTAACCAATTTGGTATGTTTTTATTTATTGCGATGAAGTTCCACCTTTTGAAAAAAAATTAAAATGTCTCACAATATCTTAATAATTATAAATTGTTGAAACAAGTTTTTTATGATTGGTGTAACCATTAGTCGGTCTAACTAATGACTATCTCACATTTTTTTAAATAAAACTTAGTTTTTCTATTTTTTAATCTTTTATAATAGGCAAAGTTTTGGGAAATAACATCTTTACAAAGGCATATGAAAATACGGGGTAGAATTAAAATCTTAGAAAGGTAAAATATTTTAGCTGCAATATTTAAAAATTATTACGCAACGTGCAATAGTTATAAGTGTATGACCCGATTAATGTAACCCAAAATTTTTATCTTGATCCCTTATAATACAATTTAAACATTTGTATTTGCATAACTTATGGAAAGACCGTCTTTCAAGAGGCTGAATCCCTTTTATATTATAAAATTATACAAATTACATTTTTATTTTTGAAACGTTATCTGTATTTAATTATGAAAATATAATTATTACTATATATGTTTCATTAATAAAACACAATAAATGGACATAAAAATGGACAATTAATAATACAAAATTTCAAGAGAAAGAATAAAAAAATTTAAAAGTTATGTTATAACACAAAATCTTATTTTGAACCTTAGAATGGTCATTTTATAATTAATGTAACTAATAGAGTGATTTGATGTTTATTTTTATTTATTGCAATGAGATTCCTACATATTTCAAAAAATATATTATAATGTATAAGTAATTATAATTGATCCTAAAAGTTATTGAAACAAGATTTTTCATGATTCGTCTAACCGTTAGTTGGTCTAATAGAAGACTTTCTCTTTAATATTTCATTACAAAATGATAAATTTACTAATATTTAATATATAGTAGTTGTTTATTAATTAAAAATATATAATTTATATTTGAATCCGTTTCGTAAAAGATGGTTTTTTCATAGGTCATGGAAAGATTAAGGTTTAAACTATAAATTAGAAGAAATGGAGATAAAAATTTTAAGTTGCATTAACCGGGTCATAAACTTATAACTAGTGAATGTTGCATAAGAAATGTTTAATATTGCAACTAAAACCTTCTAGCTTTTTATTATTTTAACTAAACCACGTCTTTCCATAAACCTGTGAAAAGACGATCTTTCCGAAAACTATACCTTTATATTTTTATCAATTTTATATATATGTAGTATTTAATACTAAATTTATTTTTTAATAAAATTATTTTCATAAAAATATATAAACATCTTACTATATATTTTAAAAAGTACTAGTAAATAAAATTATATTTTGATATTATTTATTGGTACTCTCAAATGGTATATTTTAGGTGGATGTTGGGCTCATGTTAGTGTCCTTATTCGCGTATTTGTTTTTTTGTCATACGTTTTGTACACTCCTTTTATGGTGGTGATGATAATAAATAGTTATAATAAATTATTATGGTGTACAACTAGATAATACCCGTGCAATCATATTTATTTAATATTATTTATAGATAAAATATAAAGATAAATTCTTGGGAAATACCATCTTTTCATAGACATATGGAAATACGGGGCTGAATTGAAATTATAGAAAGAAAAAAAGTTTTAGTTGCAATATTAAAATTTTATTATGCAACATTTAGGAGTGATAGGTTTATGGATCGATTAATACAACCCAAAAATTTTATTTTGATTTCTTCAAATTTACAGTTTAAACCTTGGTCTTTCCATAACTTATGGAAAGACCATCTTTCAAGAGACAGACTCAAATATAAATTACATTATATAAAATTTAATATTATATTTTAATATTATTTATTGGTACTCTCAAATGGTAATATTTTAGGTCGATGTTGGGCCCATGTTAGTGTCCTTATTTGCCTACTCCATCCGTCCCCCTATTTGTGTCATACCTGCCTTATTTGATGTTACTATATTATTATCTTACTTTCATTTTTAACATAATTTTGAATGTGAATTTTTTTAAAAAAAATTGTTTACAAAATATATATTTTGCTATTTTAATAACTTTGAAAAAAAGAATTTTTTTATGGTAAAACGTAAACAGAGGGATGGAGGGAGTATTTGTTCTTTTACAAAGATTTGGGTGAGACGGTCTCACATAATTTTATGGTGGGACGGGGGTTTTAATACAATTATTTAAAGATGAGAATGACATGGGATACTTTTTGTAATATGTAAAACTTTAGTTTGTACTTTGTCTTTCTCTTGTTCTTTTTTGTCATACGTTTTGTACACTCCCCTTATGGTCGTGGTGATAAATAATTATTATAGATTTTTAATTGTACAACTAGATAACACTCGTGCAATCACATTTATTTAATATTATTTATAGATAAAATATAAATATAATTAAATTAAATATGATAAAATATAATATTTTATCTATAAATAATATTAAATAAATATGATTGCATGGGTGTTATCTAGTTGTACAAGTAAAAATCTATAATAATTATTTATAATCATCACCACGATAAGGGGAGTGTACAAAACATATGACAAAAAAAACAAATAGGCAAATAAGGACACTAACATGGGCCCAACATCCACCTAAAATATACTCCCTTCATTCCATAATTATTGGCCTATTTGGTTTTTCAAATTCAAACCTAGTAAACTTTAACTATAAATATAAACTAATATACATATAATAAAAATATCATATGAGATATTGTTAGATTCAAATCTATTTTCTAAATATCAATTTTTTATGCGAAATTATTATATGTAGCATATTGATGGTTAAACATGAAAAAATAAATAAGCGAATAATCTTGGGACGGAGGGAGTACCATTTGAGAGTTCATTGGTAACGTCAATCACATTATTCATCTCTCAAAATCATGTTTCTTATCCCAATAATCACTTCCCGAGTATAAAAAAAACACATTTCCCCTCACTCTCGTCCGCGCTTCTTCTCCCTTCCATAGCTAAACTCCAAAAAAAAAAAACACTTCACACACAGCACTCATTTCCGTTGCCTTCCAACACTCGTTACCATCTCAAAATCATCGACTATAAATCCCACCTCGGTGAGAACTGAGGTAATCAAACTGAATAGCGCTTATGGAGAACTCAGCAGCAATGGCCATTGCCCGAACTCTTGCATTTCTTTCCATCCTGCTCCTTCTCTGTTGCGCCGCTGCTTCAGCGGTTAACAACGAACAACAGATACTCCTGAACGTCAAGAGATCCTTATCGGACCCGGCCGGTTACTTGTCTTCCTGGTCCGACCGGGATGCAACCGCATGCAATTGGTCCGGCATTGTGTGTAAGGAGGGGTTCGTTGTAGAAGTTGATCTCTCCTCGGCGTCTCTCTCTGGTCTCAAGTTCCCGTTCGCGGACCTTTGTCACCTTCCACATCTCTCTGTCATTTCCCTCTACAACAATTCCATCAGTTCTACTCTTCCAAAAAACATTTCGGCGTGCCGAAGTCTCACGGTTCTCAATCTCTCCAATAATTTTTTTTACGGTCTCATTCCTCACACTCTCGCTGATCTCCCGTACCTGAGGTATGACATGGATATGTTTTTGGCAATTACAAGTTATGCTTATGAAAAAAAGTGGGTTTTTAGTTTTGTTCATTTTTTAACTTCAGGACCCTTGATCTGGATGCCAATGGTTTTTTCGGTGAAATTCCGGCGAGTTTTGGGAGATTCCGGAGACTTGAGGATCTCGTTCTCACATCCAACCTTCTGAATGGCTCCATCCCTGCATCTCTGGGTAACATAACGAGTCTCAGGAGGCTCGATCTTGCTTACAACCCATTCAGTAAGGGCAAGCTTGCTCCGGAACTGGGCAACATGACGAACCTGGAGAGTTTCTTGGTCTCTGGCAGCAACCTTGTGGGCTCAATTCCGGAAAGTTTCAGTAAGCTTACTCGACTCATTCATTTTGACGTGTCTAATAACAACCTCCAGGGGTCCATACCCAGCTTCATATTCCAGATGGATAGGATAGTTCAGATTGAGATGTTCCACAACTCGTTCACCGGAAATTTGCCGGCGGGATGGGCCAATCTGACTCGGTTGAGGCGGGTCGACCTGTCCATGAACAGGTTAACTGGCCCAATCCCGTGCGAGTTGTGTGAGTTGCCTCTGGAGTCGCTGAATTTATATAAGAATGAGTTTCAGGGGACACTCCCTGTAAGCATTGCCAAGTCTCCCAATTTGATTGATCTCAGAATTTTTTCTAATCACCTCTATGGCCAGTTGCCTAGTGAATTGGGGTTGAATTCACCTTTGAAATGGCTTGATGTGAGGAACAATCAATTTTCTGGTCCGATCCCAAAACAATTATGTTACAATGGCCAATTACATCAGCTTGTATTGAACTCTAACTCATTCATGGGAAGTATCCCGCCAAATTTGGGGAAATGTCGGACTTTAACCCGGATCCGGCTACGTGACAACCTCCTTGTTGGAGCAGTCCCGGCAGAGCTTTGGGGGTTGCCACACGTTTCTTTGCTAGACCTTGGTGACAATTATTTATCTGGAAACATTTCATTCATGATACAATATGCAAAAAGCTTGTCTACTCTTGACATTTCTTTGAACAAATTTTCTGGAAGTTTGCCCGAAGAAATAGGAATGGTTGAAACTCTGGTAGAATTTTTGGCCAGTCACAATAAACTTACCGGGAAGATCCCTAGTTCATTGCTTCAATTAGGGCATTTAAGAATTGTTCATCTTGAAAGTAATGAACTTTCGGGAGAATTCCCGAGGGGGAGTTGGAAACTAAGGCAGCTTAATGAGTTGAACTTGTCTAGAAATCATATTTCGGGTACCATTCCTTATGAAATTGGGTTTTCGAAACATCTTACCTATCTCGATCTTTCCTGGAATAATTTATCTGGAGAAATCCCCGCAGTTTTGCAAAATTTGAAGCTAAACATTTTGAATCTCTCATATAATGCCTTTTCAGGTCCCATACCTGAATTTTTCGATAAGGAGGTTTATCGAGAGAGCTTTTTGCATAACCAGGATTTGTGCGGTCATTTTGATGGTTTATGTGGGGAGGTTACTGAAAGCAGAACTGGGATTAAGCATCTTATGTTGGCTCTCAGATCTACTTTTGTGGCAGTTGCCATTTTATTAATCCTAGTACTTCTTTTCGTCACTTGGAATCTTAACAACGAGGAAGAAATCAATATTGGAGTGGTGACTGAATGGACATCATTTTATGAGATGAGTTTTAGTGAATCCGAGATAATCGATTGCATTAAGGATGATAATGTGATTGGGAGTGGTTCTACTGGTAAAGTATACAAGGGTGAGCTTAGTAATGGTCAGGTGGTGGCAGTAAAGAAACTTGTAGCAAGATCAAGTATGGATAGAAAAGTAATTTCTAATCCTAATTCGGACTTTGATAATCCGGATAATAGTGTTTTTAAAAAGGAAGTTGACATTCTGGGAATTATAAGGCACAACAACATTGTTAAGTTGTGGTGTTGTTGCAGATCCACTCATTGGAACCTGTTGGTATACGAGTACATGGCAAATGGGAGTTTGAGTGACATTTTGCACAGTGTGAAACGCATTCAGTTGGATTGGCAGAAAAGATTCAGAATTATTTTGGATGTTGCCGAGGGAATTTCTTATTTGCATCACAACTGTGTGCCTCCAATTATTCATAGGGATATTAAATCCGATAATATTCTATTGGATAAGAAATTTGTTGCTAAAATTTCTGATTTTGGAGTTGCAAAGTTGGTTGAAAGGTATAACGACAATCATTCATATTGCATGTCAACTTTGGTGGGTTCTTTCGGTTACATTGCACCAGGTATAATATTTTATTAGTTTTTTGAGATACTAATTTATAGAATAATTTTTTTTATGATTTTTTAAGTTTCAAGATGCATTTTTCTTATAAATATTTTCAATATTTGAGATAAATATAATAATTGTCTATGAAAGGTATTTCCATTTTGAAATATCAACTTTTTTTTTCTTTATAATTTTTTTCAATACTCGAGTCAGGTATAAATGTAATGATATTTTATTATTTTTTAACTTCAAATTTTATTTCTACCGCCGATTATATTTATAAATTTATCAATCGTAATATCTTATCACTCACCCATTACATTTACATTAACAATAAACTATTTGAAATCTACAGTAAAGTGGTTTGTTTGTCGGTTTAATTGCAGAATACGCATACACTAGGCAGATTGACGAAAAAAGCGATATCTACAGTTTTGGAATTGTATTGTTAGAATTAGTTACTGGAAAACGACCTGTTGATTCTGATATGAACGGACAAGATTTGGTCACCTGGGTATGTATGAAGTTGTACAACAAACAGGTTGATAGCGTGATTGATCCCATAATTCAAGTCGGTCACATTCAACACATTCATAAAATTCTCAATATCGGTCTAATTTGCACGAATCACATCCCAGATAAGCGACCGACGATGCGCGACGTGATTCAATTGTTGCACGAATCAGCTACAGAAGGTAACACAGGTGTTATGACAACCTGAAATCAGCTGTTAAGTACAGGTGATGGGTAACATTTGCACACATTTGGATTGAAGTTATGTTTTAATGTTTGAAAATGATTTAGCGTTAGTTGTGTAGTGTTAGGTGAAAACAAACTGCATTTAGTTGTTAATTTGTGTTGAAAACAAACTGCATTTAGTTATTAAATCTGTGTTCTGAGATTAGATATTTATATTCTGTGTTCTGAGATTAGATATTTATATTCTTATTTGAATAAGTCTTGTACGAGACCATCTTACATCGAGACCAAAGATTAATGTGCAATATTATGAAGTTTAATTAGAGATGAGTTTCCAAATATAATTTTAAATAGTTTGGGAGAGTAAGGAGGGATCTAGGTGCAATACCACTTTTTGGGAGGTGCTAGACATAAATAATTGAGGAATTATTCCGGGTCATAAGAATCTCGCAGGTCAAAAATTCGGGTGGAAAAATCTCGCGTGTTAATTTTACTCCCAATTTTCGCATGATACGCATTTTTTTATTACCAGACTTGATGATGTTTCAATCGAAATACCAAAAGTTCTTTTTCCCTACTAAAATTATGTATATAAATTTAAATTTGATCTTTTAATGTATATCTTGTGTTTATACGTTAAAACTTTTGACACTTTATACATGTTGACACTTTAGAGTGGTTTTATATTATTTTAAATTTTAAATTTATACTTTCATTTTGACTGATGTGTTAATTTTTTAGCTCGTCCTTTTAAAAATTGATGTTGATGTTTCTTTTTTTAGGGAATATTATATTTTTTATTTTGTGTGTCTTTTGATGTTTCAACGGTGCATACGTTTTTAAAATTTTATTATAGTTGTTTTATTTTTTTGAAATCAGTGTCACATTTTGATGTGACAATTAATGTTTTAAGCTTAATGTGTATTTTTTATTTTTTGTAATGTGTTTTTACTGTACTGGCTTGATGTTTATCTACCATGATTTGATGTGCATTATAGTGTTTTTAACATTCTTTATATTTTAGTATCTTTATTTAATGTTTCAACTATTTTTTATTTTGATATATATTTTTAGTATTTTCATTTGATATTTAATTATTTTTATTTGATGTTTTATTTTCAATACTTGATGTTTCAACCAAAAACTGTGATGTTTTTTCAAAAAAAATTCTTTCACTAAAATTATGTGTTTTAAAGTTAAATTTAGATCTTTTATTGTAAATCTCGTGTTTGCATGTTAATATTTTTGACACTTTATACATGTTGACACTAGTTAGTGATATTTTATTATCTTAAATTTTAATTTATAATTTATACTTTCATTTTGATTGATGTATTGGTTTTTCAGCGAGTCTTTTTACAAATTCATATTGACGTATTTTTAATGTAGATTTTTATTCAATGTATTCTTAATGTTTCAATAGTGTGAATCGGTTTTTTTAATACTTCTATTCTATTTAATCCGTTACCAGTGTCACATTTTGGTGCACATTTTCATGTTTTAAAATTCGTATGTATTTTTGTTCAATGTATGCCTTGATGTTTTGATAATGTGAACAAGTTATATAAATTTTAATATTGGTAATTTTTTCAATAATAGTGTAACATTTTGGTGATTGGTGTTTCAAAATATTTTATTTTTATTTATTATTTAACTATTTTAATTTATTATATTTTAATTATTATAATTTTTATCTATTATAATTTGATTCATATTCTAGTTTATTAATGTTTTAACTATTTTGACGTGTGTTTTTTTAACGTTTTCATTTGAGTTTTAATTATTTATGTTTGATGTTTAACTATTTAAATATTGATGTGTATTTTTTAAAAATTATTTTGAAGCGTGTTTTTAAAATTTTCATGTGATGTTTAATAAAAAAAATTGATGTTTAACCATTTGTATTTTGATGTGTATTTTAGTGCTTTTATGTGATATTTAACTATTTTAATGCATGTTTTTAATATTTTTATTTGATGATTAATTATTTTATTTCACATTTAATTATTTAATGTATTTTTAGTGTTTATTAATGTTTAAGTAGTATTTTAATTTAATGTGTATTTTAGTGCATTTATTTTATATTTCACTGTATTTATTTGTTGTATATATTTAATGTTTAACTAGTCTAATTCCATTTACTTTTAAAAAATTATTTGATTTTTAACTATTTTAATTTGATGTGTATTTTATTGCTTTTAATTGAAATGATTCATTTCAATTTATTTTATTTTAACTATTTTATTTGATATTTTTATGTAATATTTGACTATTTTAACGTAATGTTTTACCATTTTAATATGATGAATTATAATTTATATCTGAGTTTTAAGAATAAAGTCTAACACAAGCAAGATCCAAATGGTAAAACAATTAAACCTAATTTCATCCTTGAAATCAAATGTTTAACCCGACATCGAATCCAAAATTTAACCTTGATATTTACCCAAACCGACGCCGGAAAACGCAGCCAAACGCCAGGAAACAAGACCAATACGCCGGTGACTTCTAATCAGCATGGTTGGAAAAATGAATTTTCCAGAGAGATCCGAATCAGATGGCCTCAGATTTGATAATTAGTTGACGAATCCGGGAAGTCATTGCCAGAATCTCCGTGAAGAATGAAGAAGAATTTTTTTCGGCGAAGCCGTCTAGTTTTTCCTGGGAATGAGGCAATTGGAGAAGATAGATTCTTTCCGGCGAAGGAGGTAATCGGAGAGGTTCCAGTTTTGACGACGATGAAGCCATTAGAGAAGGTCGAGCCTTGCAGTTTTCGGCGAAGGAGATCATCGGTTCCTGTTTTGACGGTGATGAAGCCGTTATAGAAGGTCGAGTCTTGCCTCTGACGGAGAAGGAGGCTATCGGTGAAGGAGACAAACCAGTAGTGTACTTTTAGCATATTTTCAATTAAGTCCTTGAGCTTCAAAAGTTTTCTAAAATACAAAGACTTGGGTGAGACGGTCTCACCTAATCTTATGGTGAGGCGGAGGGTTTAAGTACAGTTATTTAAAGATGTGGATGACATGGGGTACTTTCTGTATTTTGTAAACCTTTAGCTTGTGTCTTGTCTCACCATAAGTTATGGTGAGATAGTCTCATATGAGTCTTTCTCTTTTTAGTTTAACTCAGTTCAGATCAAACCAGGTCAGTCAGTTTACTTTTCAAAAATTTAGTTTTTGCTTCCTCCGTCCCAAACTAAATTTCACAAGATATTTTTCACGGTTTTCAATAAACATGTTTTACCGTTAATATGTTTAATTACGTATAGTAACAATAAATAAATAATTAATATTTAGAAACTATTCACGTATGATAATATTATTGTTTATATATTTATTCAACGAGAAAGACTCATATGAGACCGTCTCGCCATAAGTTATGGTGAGACAGAGTAATAAGTAAAGTTTTAAAAATTACATAATGTACCCCATGTCATTTCTCATCTTTAAATAATTGTATTTTGACCCTCCGTCTCACATAAGAATGAGTGAAACCGTCTCACTCAAGTCTTTGTAATTTGATACTCTCTTTTCTCGCAACAAAAACCACACGATTTTCAATTATCCCAAACACCATATAATAGAAATTGTTTGCTTTCTGTCAATCGAGGATATTGAAGTCATTTTGACTGAGCTAGACCAAATTTATCTAAAAATAACATACTAATATTATAATATGTTAATGATTTTTTATTCTTTTTACTATATATAATCAATTATAACTTGTTAACATAATAATATCATAATATGTTATTGATTGTAATTCTTTACTATATATAATCAATCATAACTTGTAAATATATAACTTTTAAAGATATATTTAAAACCATAAATATCTCATTGTACTATATGTATACCACTGAAGAAAATCCAAAGAAACACATAATCTGAAATAACAAAATATTCAGTTTTTTAATATAATGATAGAGTACTTTTGATAAAAATATGTATACATATTATTTATTTATATATGACAACGTCTTATTTGATATCGACTAATTGTTAAATGAGGACAATTTATAATTAGTGAGACTAATAAGGTCATTTGATATTTACTTTTTTATTGATAAAATTTTAAAATGATTCTCAACATATAAATAATTAGTTTTTAAATTAATTAAATGAAATATTATAAAAATAATCATTTTTTATCGTATTCAATGTTTAAAGGTTTCTAACTAAATTAATTATTTTACTTCATAATTCATATAATTTTTTTGAGTGACTAAATTTTAAATAAAACTTGATCTTAATTTATTAGTTAATGATATCACGCAACGCACGATGATACTCCACTAGTTTTTTATTAAAAAAATTATACGATGCTGCATGTTAGTCGTTCGTTGGACAGATGTGATGGAGTGGTCTTACCAAAATTTTCTCACAATGTATTACCCAACTTGTTTTTTATATACAAATATAACCCTGTACTTTAGCAAGTGAGCATATGACCCTGATATAATTTTTAATGCAAAAATCAATACTAACTACTTTATATAAGTGCAAATATAATCCTAGAGACTAAATTCTGGCATTGACGAACTATTTTCAGCCATTGACTGGCCAAAAATGGCCAAAATACCTTTTCAGCCTAATAAAAAACTTGAAAGACAAAAATGTCATTTGTCCTGTTATTGTTTTGCCACCACCTCAGCCGCTGCCACCGTAGCTCCGGCACCAATCTGCACCGCCTCCGTTCAGACCCCGCTCAACCTTCTGCCACCCATCAGTCCTGCCTCCGCTTAAAACCGCTCCGTCTTTTGCCGCCCCTTAGCCTTCTGTCATCGCTGCTCTCACCCACTCCACCTTCCGCCACCCATCATCCCCGCCTACTCTAAGACCCCCTCTGCCTTTCGCCACCACCGCTCTCACTCGCTCCACCTTCCGCCTCCGCTCAGACCCGCTCCGTTTTTCCCCGCCTTCGCTCAGCCATGCCTCGCACCCCCATTAGCCGACCAGACCCACCACCCATCAATCGTCGCCTTCGCCTCCACCAACTCTAGGGTTCCACCTTCCCCCCGCCGGCTCACCCCCTCTACCACCATCACCTCTGCCTCAACCACCAACGTTTGATCGGCGAAAAGTGAAGGGGAAAAACGAAGGAAAAGTGACGGAAAGAGACCCTGATCGGCAAAAGGAGAGCAGGAAAAAAGGGGGGAATTGAAGGAAAGAGAGAAGGAAAATTAGGGTTTAAGGATATTATTGACATTTCATATCTTTTTTAATTTTTTTATTAAAGGGGTAAAATAGTGTTTTCACTTAATTTCGGTCTAAATCTATTTGAATTAGTATATTTGCACTTACACTTACTATCTAGGGTTATATTTACACGTTCAATTATCAAAATGTTATATTTGCACTTACGTGAATTAAATATGATTATATTTGAAATTTATTTTTTAAAAACAAACCCCAACTTGTTTGAATGTGGTGTGTTTCACATGCACATTGAGATAATGGTGACATGTTATGCGTAGTACTACGATACTATCCAATTATCCAACATGGTACTACCATTGTGAATTTATGACTCATCTGTCACCGGCAGTTCGGCTCAGTTGATTCTTTACTTTCTCTTACTTTTCCCAAATAAAATACTACAATAGAAATTCTTTACCTTTTTAAGTGGTAATTTGATGATTTGGTATTTTTGAGATATTAAAATCATTTTAGTTAATTTAAATTGTCTAAAACTAATTTACTAATATTATTCTATGTTATTGATTTTAATTTTTTTTACTATATACAATCAATCATAACTTGTTAAAATATATAACTTTTAAAAATATATATTTAAAATCATAAATATCTCATTGTATTATATCTATATACTATATACTACTAAAGAAAATCCAAAGAATTACATAATCAGAAATAATTAATAGTTTAGATTTTTTATACAATGATAGAGGACTTTTGATAGAAATATGTATATGTATTTATTTATTTGGGATGTATACAAATATAACCCTATATATTTGTGTCAGTGTCAACTTAACGATCAGATAATTGAAACTACCAAAACAACTACAACTAGTTGATGAAAGTGCCAATATGACCCTTTGGTGGACAATCCTGCATTGACTGGTCTTTCTGAAGTTGACTCAATCTAAAATGACAAAAATGCCCTTTGACCCAAAAATAGAAAGTGTGGGGATAGTTATACCCTTACCACCGCCGCTCTGACTTGGCCACCACCATCGCTGCTCTGACTTGGCCACCACCGGGCCACCTATGCGCCACCAAACCCACTACCACACCATCGCAAACCAGCCCCTGCTACCCCACCACCCTCCCTAGCCTCACCACTACCACCTGCCACCAGCCTCTTTAGCCATAATCGATGCCACACAACCCCACCACCACCAGCCTCGCCCCCATTCATCACCACAACCCACCCACCACCCAGCTCATTCTCTGTTGCCTTTCTCGGAAACGTGCTACTGTTATCTCCGGAGAAGTGAAGAAAGACAGCTCACCCACCGTCCCCGCCCACCACCCATCCCCGCCTCCGTCACCTTTCCCGAGAACGCGTCTATCATCTACGTAGAAGTGAAAAAAGAAGAAGAAAAGAACAATAAGCGTGGGAAGAAAATAAGAAAAAAAATAAGAAAGAAGAAGAATATGGTTTCGAGGGTATAAATGAAATTTCATTCTTTTTTAAAAAAATATTCACAAGGTAAAATAGTATTCTTTTTACCAAATTACTGCCTTAAATAGCATTTTACACTTTCAATTATTAAAAGGTTATAATGGCGTTTATGTGAATTAGGCAAGGTTATAAAAGCACGTTTCTCTATTTATTTATATATCACAAAGCCTTATTTTATACCAACTAACTGTTAGATGATGATATTTTATAACTAGTGGGACTAATCAGTCATTCATTTAAATTCAATGAGACATACTATATAATTATAATCACGTTTTAAAATGAATCTCAACATAATAATTAGTTTTAAACAACTTGAATGAAATATTATAAAAATAATTATTTTTATTGTATTCAATATTTAATGATTTCTAATTAAATTATTTATTTTACTTCATAACCTTCCTTGGATGGCTAAACTTTAAAATTTTAAATAAAATTCTTTGTTTCCAATTTAAATGTAAGACACAATATGTATATACAAATTAATCATAAATTTTTAATTAACAATATCACTCAACGTGCGGTGGGTCTTCACTAGTTGTCACAAATTGGTATTCCTCCACCCATCTCACTATTATTGACATATTTTCGATTTTAGTTCATCACACCATTATTGAAGGATAATTTCTTTTATTTTTTTTTAAATCCCAAGTCAATAATCACTCTCTTTTAGAATTAATTTTTAATATTAATTTTTCTTTACTTATTTATATATTTTTCTCATCTCAATTTTATACTTTTTATCTATTCATATTATTATCTATGCAATCAATATCTTAAAAATTAATTTATCTTCATGAATTTTGAGCTGGAATAAGAGATGTGTACTTTATTAAGAAATGACGAGAAAGTACACATTTCCAAACAGAATGAGTAAAGCTTATTGAAGTTATTGATTTTTTTAAAAAAAAATAAAGAGGCGTACGTTCTCATTAACGGCAAGATTGTTACAAATGTATTCCAATTTTAAGTCACACAACCCCTAACTAACAAGCATAACTAATCTGATAAACTTCCTAAATACCTCATTTCGCTCACACACTGTGGGGTGAGTCTCCCACAAATGAACCTAGCACTAGGTTCATGTGTCATATTGACAGTCTGCTACTCGACTTGCTGCTCCAATCTTGACTTCATTGGGTTGCGACAGCTCTGTAGTTTGAAGAGGCTGCAGCTAAATTTCTCCAATCAGCGATGAGGAATGCTTGTTTAAAGAGTTTTGTGGGCAGGTCCATTTTATTTTGAAGCAGTCTGGTACTGCATGCCTCCATCTTTATTAAGTGTTGGCCAGATTTATCCACACCGAGATGCCACAACTCCATAGTTCTCATCTTGTGAACCTTTTGGAGGTTATCGCTGAATTTCTCCAATAAACGTAGCGAATAGTATCTAAATCTAACCGGAGTCGCTAGAGCACCAACAGATTACCTTAAAAACACAAAAAGCTAAAGAGTTAACCTATACCATGCTTTCATGTAAGGATGTCATGTCACAATGCAGATCTACTCTAGCCCAGAAGCATGTGTCGTCTTAAGAGTATTATTCCCCGAACTTGCTGCAGATGAGGTACTACAGCCAGTGGACTAACCACATGATAACCTATTTTGACTGTTGCCAAGACCCAACACCGTTAATGACAAAGTCAAACCAAATGGTTCCAATAGACTCTCCACACAGTCACCACGAGTGTGTCGTGGCTACAGCCGACTACAATGAATATTTATTGAACGACTAGTGCGATATTGGGTGGGATAGGTTTTAAGAATGTACAAGAGAAGTTATTGAACTGATACATAATTTAGAATATGAAAAGTGTGTGAGTAGGAATGATATTGGAGCGGACT
>JAULKK010000011.1:4539227-4549954 GCA_032355705.1 Rubia peregrina
AAGGGCAGTGAACGTTGTTCGCGACTCCACCTTTACGTGATTTAATTAAATTTTATTTTTGAGATTTAATTAAAATTACTTTATTTCCAATATATTTGCAACACAAATTACTCTGATCGTGGAGTATCGATCAAGTTTATTTAAGAAAAAGAAATTCTGATGAGGTGGGTGACTTGGATAAAATATGTAATATCATTCCAGATGGGAAGAATTGCAATTGATACACCGATAAACGAACACCGTACCTAAATGAGAAGCAAATCTTTTACTTTTACTTTTACTTTTACTTTTACTTTTACTTTTACTTTGAAGACAACACTTTAGTTAAGGTGTGTGAGAGTGTGAATCTTTGAGGTGTAGAAAAGCCATGCACGTGCCCAACTGTGAAGAAATAAGGTAAAATCCAAAGAAAACGACGAGAAAACACTCACAAAAGGGAATAATCGTCCTTATGATACTACAACAATTCACTCCAACAACATGCATGAAAGAGTTCTGGAGAATCCCTTTATTGAAAAGACACGCCAAAATATGTTCAAGTTTTGATGCAATTCTTTGATTGTTGGATATGCACTCCTTGAATGGTAGATGATGATTCCTATTCACCGCTTTTTCTTTTCCTCTTCTTTTCTTCCTGTCCCTAAAGCATCTTGGAATGCGCGGATAGAATCACTAATTAGTTAGTTTTGGTTATCTGAAAAATCCAATATCTGCCCTGTATTTTTTTATTTTAACATTCACAACTTTTCTGTGAATCCAGCTACTCCTTCTGTCCCAACTTAAATTATCCACTTATTTTATGACGCTATTGTTTTCCAAAGTTTGACCGCATATTTAAATAGATATATAAAAAATAATATTATCGTATGTGATATTGTTGAATTCGTCGCAATAAGTAATTTCTAAAAAACATATTTTTATTTGCCGTTATTATACGTAGTTAAACATATTAACGGTCAAACATGTGCTTCGAACGGTGTGCAATTATTGAGAGGTAATTTAAGCTGGGACGAAGGGAGTATTCATTTTAATAGTTAAGTAAATTGAAGATCTTACAATATTTAATAAATTTCATTACATATATGGATACTCCCTCCGTCCCAGAATAATTGGCACATTCACTCTTTGACTCGATATTTTATGCAAGCTGATGTAGCAGATAATAATTGTGAAAAAGTAGAGATATCTTGGGAAAATGGTGAGCCCAATCAAAAAGTTGTTGAAGTAAAGAGGATATTGTAGAAATTTTACAACATATTTTTTAACATTTTAGGTAAGAATTAAAATATGTCATTTTATGTGGGACAGACGAAAATAGAAAGTGAGCCAATTTTTCGGAAAGAAGAGAGTAGTAGAATTGAATCCACTACTTTTAATGATAGGGAAAGTCATAAAATTAAAATGTTGGGGTGTCTATTTGGTTTGGGGGCCATAACTATTTTTTACGAACGCTGATGCTTATGAAGAAACTTGCAAGTTTAAACCAGACGTTAGTAATTTTAAACCAGCAGCTGCTACTGAATGGCTGGAAGTGAAGCAGGATTTCTTAATAAAATATTTAGGAAATAGGAATAATCAACTACTACTAAATGAGGAGTAGTATAACTAAATGAGTTGTATTTCTTATTTTTTAATTCTTTTTTTGTTTTCAAAAAAAAAAACTCAAAAGACAGCGAACTGACAAAGGCAGTGAATTTTTGGATATATGAGTCCGTCTCGTTCTTGTGGGCTGACTTCCCCTGTGGAGCATTAATCATAATCTAATCATGATTTTGCTTTTTAACTTTGTTTAGGATTTTGGATTTGGAGTTTAGCTGTTGAACTTAGGTGGCCTTAGAATATTCGTCCCTTCCCCAAAGATTTCTACTTTCAATGTCCAGCTCCTCTTGTTTACTCCCCTTAGACATGATGGCATACTAATCAAGTACTAATTTTATTAGTCCCACACACTTTTAATCAACTTTCTAAATTTCTCAAATTGTATTTAAAAATATATAGTAAAGCATCTAATTAATAATATCTTACACAGTATTAATACATACATTATTTCACTCCAAAAAAAAACTTCCGATTGTGACGCTTTATGAATGCAGGTCTTTGCTGCGGCAACATCCTTTTCAAAGTCAAATGGGTCTCGTCACACGGTTGTAGCTCAACGCCGATAAAGTATGAGGTTTTACTGGGTCAAGAATGGATCTGTATTGGGTCAAATATTGATTTGGAGGGGTATCGGTAGATCGTTGGGTGTGACTGGTTGAGGGTTCTTTTCTTGTTGTTAATTTTCTTTATTTTCCAGATTTCCTTTTTATTTTAGTTAAGGTAGATTAGGATTTTCTGACTAAATTACAACTAAAGGGTAATTTTTTCAAATTGGTCTTATTTATCCCAAAATTTCTGCCAATTCAATTTTTCCGCCGATAGTTTATGCAGAAAAATCGTGGGGGGCTTCTGATCTACTTTATAAGTTGATTCCATCTGAAGTGTAGTAGATTAAGCTATGTTGAACAATTTGTTTTGATTAATTTGTCTCTAAACTAATTTATTTCAGTTGAAAGTACAAATTAACCACTCATAATTTGAGAGGTTGGCATATCTTTTGAGCAATCTTGCAACTTGTAATAAAGATATGTCAAATTTATTACTTACTGTTGTGGTTGCTTCGAGTTGGGATGCTATTTCCAAGCAGTATTCCATTAGGTAAATTTTGATCGAGTTTCCTGAAGGGTTTCATGATAGAGGAAGACCGAATAATTATATAATCCATCTTTTGTTTTAAAACATTATGTTCAATATTTTTTATGTAATTTAGACTATCCTGTATCAATCCGTGTAAGACTTTCAAGCCATTCAAATTAATGCATAGGATTAAATTTTCAAGCATCTTCATGACTGATAGTTTCGATTAAAAAAAAGAAAAAGATTAGAGGTAGTGTATATACCCGGTCTTCCGAACTTACTATCAACGTATTTGAAATTTAAATTGTTTGAGGAAGTTTGGGAAAAGTAAACTATTGTCACCTTGGGTATGTTTGTTTCTTTGTTGTCTTTAACTTCGTAGTCAATTGCTTAAGAGCTGATAAAAAAATTGCTTAAGAGATATACAACAATTTCACATAGTTATAGCCTATAGGGTTTAATCCTATAAATGATTCCTTGGAAATCGTTGTAGAAAATTTTCCTAACTAATGATTTCAGGGCTCAGATACTGGTACCAGTGCAGAACTGATGCGTTTGTTTTATGTAGTAATTTTTTAAAAAAATTGGACTCGCTTTTTGTATACTTTGGTTCCTAAATCTTGAGTTTCACCTTGAAATTCTTTTACTCCTAGAGTTAAGAGCGACTTTTGCGCTCTTATTACTTTTCTAGGGAATTTGGTGTGATGAACCAAACATATGAAGATTCGAAGAGTTGAACATTATCTTTTGGGGATTGAAGAGTTGAAACTTTGAAGAATTGAAGACAAGACAGGTGAGGAGTTGAAGATTGAAGACTTAGACAAGAGAAATGAAGAATCGATGATGCAGCAATTTTTGCCTGTCATGAGTCATGGGAACTCCTCATGGTTCGCGATGGCAACTTGTCGCGAGTCGCAATGATGCGCTCACGGGTCGCGACAGACTTCTGCAATTGGCATATTTTAGAATTTCTCCTGTATTGTAAATACTATTCTAATCCTCTCATTTCCTCTCTTCTTCTCTCCGACTTGTTCTCTTTTAAAACCCTAGTTCTTACTTGTTTTTCATCTATTTTCACTTTGGATTATGTTTGATTTGCTTTTTATTATTAGTATGAACTCTAGTAGCTATGTTATCACTTGAGAGCAATTAATTGAAATTTCCAATGTAGCGAGAAACTCTATTCACTAATTTATAAGTAATGATTACTTAGCATATCTTGTGATATTAATGATGTTGTTTACTTCATTTATGTGAAGGATTGTTTGAAAATATGAAATGTTTGTATGAAAACATGTTAGTAACTAAGAGATGTGCATAATTTATTATCTCTTTGGGATGGAATCCAAGAACGTGGAATTAGAACATCTTGTTGGGTAGATGATGTTAATATTGCTAGATGAGTATGATAATGTGGTTTGTTGTCATGTTTATCCTAACGGAGCACAAACACTACTGAAAAACAAGTATATAGGCACCGGTATGTCAGTGCTGGGAGAATAATACCGGTGCTAGGAATATCATAGACACTGGTAATTTAGTAAATGAACCTAAATATCGGTTCCTATGAATAAATCCAACACCGGTTCACTAAATACCATTGCTAGATACTGGTAACTTTGAAAAAAAATGTCTGAATTTGATATTTCCCTGCACTGATTTTGTCTGAATAACATATACCGGTGCTAACACCGGTACCTATGAATAAATCTAGCACCGATTCACTACATACCGGTGCCTTTGAAGAAAAAATGCCTAAATTTGATATTTTCCAGCACAGGTTGTCTGATGATATATACCGGTGCTAATACTAGTGTCTATGAATAAATCCATCACTGGTTCACTAAATACCGGTGCTGGATACCGGTGCCTATGAAGGAAAAATGTTTGAATTTGATATTTTCCCGCACCGGTTTTGTCTGAATAACATATAGTGGCGCTAATACCGGTGCGTATGAACGAACTAGTAATTTTGGTTGGAAAATAGCTGGCACTGATATAGGTTATAATATACTGGTGCTATGAGTGCATTTAATGCTCACCTACCCCCTTTTTGTGGGTAAAGAGTGGAGTTTTGGAAGAGGAGGGTGTTTGTAATATTTGAGGTCACAGTGTAAATTACAAAAAAAATGCAGATATAATCATTGTTTTAATTCGAGACCCCTATGTTCCCTATTTGAGAGTGTTTTTTATTGATTACATATTTTCTAGCACCAGTACAAACAAGCATCAACACCAGTATTTTGACACCAATGAGATACTTGTGCCTTTGTAACTAGGTTTCATCATCTCCATACTTGGGCACCAGTAATCCGGGGGCCCGAATAACCGATGCCTATGTACCAAAATACCGGTGCCATATGGGGGGTCTTTGTAATAGTGTAAAAGGTATAATATTGAATGTCGATCCTTATAGGTTAAACCTAATGAATTATTTGTTTGGTTAAATAGCTAGGATTTTTGTGAAACCCAAGAATTTTGCTTCATTTTAAACAAGGAACCTACTACCAATCATTTATTTCTTGTTGGGTGAATTTAGAATGATACATATTTTGAGGAATGAATTGCAATAATAGTGACGGTGAAATCATAAAATAAAGAATTTTGATTATAGAAAGAGTTATAAACGTGATCAGATGCTTCCAATTTTTATCAAGACTTATTCTAAGGCATGTGTTGTTACATGATAGATTGTGTAGATTTTCAATTCAAAATAGAGCTCTTGATTCTCGGTCATAATCAAAACCTGATCAAACTAAACTAACCAAATCCTACTAGTATTCTACCTAGGTATATAAAGATCAAAGAGACCTAATTCTAACCTTTTTCTGCTCTAAAATCACCTCTTCACCATAAACAACCACACCAATACTATGCAATTAAGTGAAGAACGTGTGAGCATTGGAGGGAGCCTCTAGAGCGAGTTGCTGCTTCCACTGGAACTAGAACGAAGCAAGGCGATTGTTGAAGCTTTTTTCATTTGTTCTGGGATCCATAAAAAAATCTTAAGCATATTATTATTCTTTAACAAGGCATGAGTAGGAGACTAATGTAGAAACCTTCATAGGAAATTATGAGTTATGTGTGAGTAAGAGTAAATATGTTTTCCAGTTCTGATTTTAGTTCTGCAATCACTTTGTACTAACTACTTTAATGGGAAATAGGTAATTAATTTTTTTGATATATAGAATGAAAGTTCTTGAAATCTAGTTTCCAATGATATATGTATCTAATTTTTATAATATATGGGTAGAAAGTTGTGGTTGATTTAGTTCTGAGTGGTCAACCAGTGCTCTGTCTGATTGCAGTGCGTGTTAAGTGAATTGTTTTGAGGGTCAATAGTGTATGGATTTCGATGCGTGAACCTTCCAATGAAAGCCATTGGAGTCTAGTTTATAAGGGTTTATATTTCATATTTTTCAGAATAATATGTGATGATTTATGACTGTTCTTGTGAGTAATAATCAGTTGTAAATTGATCTGTTCAGTTTGTTTTATATTGAATTGTTTAAGGGGTAAATGTGTATGGAATTCAAATGGTAAACTGTCAAATGAAAGATATATGAGTCTAGTGGAGGATCAAGAATTAGTTGTGAAGGTGGAACCCGTCCAGGAATTTCCAACACCTGAGGCGAGGGTGAATCTTCCGCCACCTTTTCATAATGCACTTAGGGGAAGGCCGAAGGTGGCAACCAATGATAAGCATATTTGTAAGATCTTCGAGAATGTTGAGTTTATCGTTCCACTTTTGGACTTGATTGAGCATGATCCTTTTTATGCTAAATTCTTGAAAGTTGCATGCACAATAAAGAGGAACAAACCACTTAGGAAGTTTGGAAAATTGAAAATATGGGGAGTTGCTACTCGTAATCATAGAAATATTCCTAACAAATGTGCGGCATGTTTTCAATTCCCATTTCTTTAGGTAGTAAATTGGTATAGAATGTTATGATTGATATAGGAGCATTTATCAATGTTATCCCTTCTTGCCTTTATGAGAACCTAGCCATAAGTGAGTTTAGGGTCCAATTAGCCAATCACTCCCAAGCTAGCCCTCAAGGTTTTATTAAGGATTTCATGGTTAGGGTAGGCAGTTTAGTGTTTCCGGGGGATTTATATGTTCTTGACGTAGCGCACGATGGTGGTGCACCCTCAATTTTATTGGGGAGACCTATTCTTAAAACGTAAAGAATAAAGATTAACGTTCATTTAGGAACATTTACTCTAGAGGATGAAATTGATAAGGTGGGGTTTAACATTTATAAATCTGAGAATGATTCACCCAATCCCTCTCTTGTGTGCATATGCTTAACTTTATGTGAAGAATTTTCTCAACATGAGAACTCTTGCACGATCGGTAATGATGATTGTCTTGATGAAGCTCTTGATGATAGTGATGAAGATAGCCTAGTTGATGAGATTTTTGATGACTATAAGAATGATGAAATAAATCCCACCTTGCGCTTCAATTGTTATGATCATGTCGTTGAGACTTATGCTTTGCATGATGTTAGTGATAACTTGTCTATCTTGGATTGCTTTTCTATTCTCAATACCATATAGCGGTTAGTGGAGAGTGTCGAGGAATTAAAACACCCTCGACCACCTCCTTAACCGAAGGAAATTGCTAAGGACTCGACATTGGCTCGGAATGGATATTCACTCTTCTTTACAAGCAAAATGCTTAAAGGTAAGGATGACGCCTCGTGGAGACCTCTTAACAAGGATGTCATCGTGGATGGAGTTTCCAATAGAGACTCCAGAGACCCAATGGTATGTTATTCTTAACTAAAATGCATGAAGAAATAAGTCGTGAGGACGACAATAAACATACGTGGTCTTTCTTGCTTTTATTTTTGTAGATAGATTTAGCATGTTTTTGTGTGTGATATAGGATCTTGGGATGAAACTCTCTATGATTGGTAAATTTTGATTCCAAATCTTGTGCTTTTTGAGTGTAAGAAATGGGATTTATCGGGTTAGTAAATTTTTCGGAAAAGGAAAGGAATTAGGGGAAATGGGATCCATACATAGGAAGCCTCATGCTATACCTCACCTTAGCACGAGGCATACCTCACCTTAGCATGAGGGTAACCTCGTGTTAGGAGCCCATAGCACGAGGCTGGCCACGTGTCATGCCTCGTACAAATGCGAATTTTTGGGCCAAAAATTCGGAGTTTTGAAAATTTGAATTTTGAGCCAAAACATGTATTTTTGGCCTATTAATTCACCAAATTAGTTATTTCCTAGGATTTTTGGTGTAAATAGTACATCACCACCTCCCTTATGCATTGTAAATGGTGCATTTATCCCTCACATGTTCTAAATTCTGAAACGCCATCCTTATCTCATTTGTACCTCCTTTCTAAATTACCTTCTTTGATGAAAATAATGACACATAGCACCTTTCCTCACCCATAGTAATCACTTAGCTCATTGAAATCTCTCAAAAATGCTCACTCTCACTCCCTATTGATGAAACTAAAAAATTAGCATTTTTGTTTCTTATGTGTGGATTCTTCATCTCCTGGCTTCAAATTCTGGGTAATCCTTTGAGCTTTGTGTTTACTTTCTTTATGTAGTATGATGATGATGTGATAAGATATTGAAACTCGAAAAAATGTTGAAATGTTTTGAGGAAATTTTTGAGCTATGTGAATGATCTTTTTTTTGAACTAAGTGTGGGGGAGCATTGTACTTAAGCTTTGGTGATATGATCTTCATTTTCCCTTGTGATTTAGAAGGGATGATTCTTGATTGCATGATCCTCTTGATGGGATACTTTGATTTGTATGAGGTTGTTGTTTTGGGAGAATGTTTCTTGATTGAATAGCTTTTATGTTGAGATAAAATGCTTCAGAATGTTTTGGCCATTTAGGAAGAAGTGTTCTTCTTGAATGATACATGATGCATGCATTTGAATATTCTTGCTTTACCACCTTCTTCTTGTCGGGATAGGATGGCTCCAAAAAGAGATAGGTTGAAAAAGGAAAAACTTCCCAGGGTGACAAAGGGAAGAAACCGGCCAAGTTTAGGAGATGCGAGCTGGTGGCTTCCCTTCCTCCTAATCCTACTTGTGTTTTTTATGAGTTTATGGGGGTGACAACCATTTCCAGGAGTGCGCCCCGGAGATGGAAGCACATGAGGTGCCCAAAGCGAACCATATTGGAGACGAAGTTTGATTATAAGGAGACCTTCAGAGCTCTAGGATTACTCGAGCCCGTCACGCATTTGCTAAGATGAATAGGCCTAGAGGATTTCTTAGACAAGTATTCCAAGACTTACATACAGTGGACTTTGGAGTTTTTGGCAACCTTGGAGGAATCAAAGGACACTGAGGGGTGGAGAAGCATTCATTTCCACTTGGATGATAAGGAGTATACTATGTCGCATCAGGACATTGCCCAAGCATTCAGATTAAAGTATAGGAAGGAGATTTTGAGAACACACCGATAGGACCATCCATTTTCGTTGAACAATTTTTGGAGAATTATTTCAGGCATGGAGAGGAAGCATATTTGCAAGAGCATCGTGATTGTCCATCTAACATTGTGATATATCCAATGATTATTTTCCATGGGGTATTATGTCACGGGGAGCTTTCACAGTATCCCGGTTTGGATGTCCAGGTTCTTTGGGCGATGACTCTAGAGGGAAATTTCTACCCCAGCATGTAGGCGGCTATCGTGAAGGAATTCATTGCTGTAGAAAAAATAAAGGTGGAAAAATATCTACGGGTGGCATGGTCGGACTCTTAGCCCAATACCTGGGCCATCTGGTTCCTTCTCCATTTGTATTGGCAAATTTGGGTCGTTCGGGGACAAGGTACACAATAGATAAGATGATAGGCGCTTATTTGGTAGCTACCATGACCTCGGAGGATCATTTTGTATGGTTGTACAACGGCTTCACGGTGTGCAATTTCATGATCCTTTCACACCGGGAGCGCACAACAATTGGTCAGGATACAGTGTTGGAGGAATTATTCCTAGCCCCTGATCCAAGGTTTGAGAAGGACTTCTACAGATTCCTATCAAAATCGAATACAGACGTCGAGGAGGATGATGAAGAGACTCCATCTAGGGCACCACCTAGTCGCACTCAGCTACCTGTAGAGTTCTTCAGCCAATTCCACATATTTGGGGAATAACTTGCGAGTTCTACCCAAACAATGCAAAATATTAGTAAGGCGGTGGGCGGAATGAGTATAAAGTTGGAGGAATTGATAGGTGAAGCTCTATGTAGGGTACCATGCATGTTTGGGAATCTAGGTTGGACTCCATCGAGCGAGAAATGAAGGAGGAGTTCACCATTGTGGATGGGAGGGTGGATTTCCAATAAGAAGCCATCGATCAATTGATCAGGAGATTTAACATCTCAAAGCTCTATGGTTTTCAGGATGTTATTCCTATCGATAGGCAAGCAATGCGATAAGAGGAGAGAATTTGGAGGTGTAAGACACGATACTTGACAAGGGACCCTTCGGGGTCAAATGAGTGAGTTTCAGTACTTTTCTCTTTCCCACTCATGGTTTTTATTGTTTCATTACATTGGGGAAAATGCAAAGTTCAAGTGTAGGGGAGGGAGTAGTGAAACACTAAGAGTTTTCATCTCGGGATTCCTTTGTGTTTTTGGTGTCATTTTGTTTGGTGTTATCTTTGGTTTTGAGAAGTTTGGTAGAGTTTTTAGTGGTGTGATCTTTTGGGTGCTATGACTTTGTTTTTGTTGGGGAATGTCTTTGGATGAACCTTTTGGTGGTGTAATATATATATATATATATATTTTATTATTTATTTTTCATGATTTTTTTTTAGTATGAAGCCCACCTCTGGGGCATTTTGTGCTACACAAAAATTGAAAATTTTGAGAATATATATCTACACACACATACATATGTATATATACTTCCTCCGTCCCACCAGTTTTGGCCTATTTTTGGTCAACTTTCTCAGACCATTTGTGACCATCAATAAATTTAATTATGGATATTAATGGTATATTAAAATTTGATATTTAGAAACTACGTAAACATAGGAGTCTAACAATATCTC
>JAULKK010000011.1:4560134-4599627 GCA_032355705.1 Rubia peregrina
TAGAGCTAGGATGTTGAAATCATTCTAGTAAACTTCTAGTACGGAAGAACGGAAGATTTATCTTCACAACAAGTAGTGAAAGTGGTTAAATAGATTATATGTCAATGATGGATAGAAATTTTGGAAGTTTAAGTCAATTTCCCCCGAGACTACGTAATCTAATCTTAATCTCGTTTTAGTTCTTGTAAGCGTTGATAGTTAAATTGTCTTTGATTTGTTAACTTAGAAAACCAAACTCACCCCCATTTTCACGTGCTTTCATATATATATATATATATATATATCTAGTGTAATATTCTCTGTTTTATGAGCAAACAATTGAGAATAACCCTTGTCTCTGTGGACGATCCTAAATTGTCACTAGTCACTTAGTTGTAGTTAGCACGCATTTAGGGCTATAAATTGTATATTTGGGAGGTACGGCCACAGCCTCCCACAGGCCATGTGCTTTTGCACGGCCCGTGCTCTCGGATGGTGAAGATCCAGACCTCCAGTTTGCTCCCTAACAACTATCGTGTGACTGTGCCATCAGAAGACAAGGACGATAACTCTAGACGGCATCCCATGTGCTTTTTTACAGCTCGCGCTTCTCAGACCACCAGAAGTGCTCTCCATTCTACGACCTGCGTGCCTTTGCATGGGATGGGAGCTCAGTTTGGCCAAGAGATACCTCCAGTCCGCGGCCCTTATGCTTTTGCACGGGCCGGGTACTATTACATGGCTCATGCCAATGTGGCGTCTTAGGCTTCTACTCTCTTTTGGACTTTTATAAGGCCCATTTCCACTTACTATATAAGTAGCCAGTAGTCTACTAGGGTTGAATACCACCTTTATTATTGTCATTTTCTAATTCTAGATCTAAGAGTATGTAGAGAGAGAGGTTATTTCATTTCTTCTCATTTATTTTTCTTAGTTTTGCCTGTGGAATTAAATCCAATGATTTTATTGGGTTCAATATCTCTATAGTAGTTAAATATCTTGGGGAAATATTTGTAATCATGACTAGATATTGACTTTGTGAGATTCTTTGATTTCCCTATTTTTATGCCTATAAACATTCATGCTTGATTTATAATTTATATTCTTGTAAAATGTATGCTATGTATGGTCTATGATGCTCCTGTATATTCATGTGTCGTATATCATCATACTGGGCTTGTCATTTAATCTTGGGAGTGTTAGATTAGAGCAATTGTAGGTTTGTGAGTACAGGAGATGTGATGCATGCATGCATCGAGTCACCATAAATACTGAACTGAAAGGGGAGGCTGCAACTTGACGCAAAGGCCCAATCAATCAATCCAGCTCCCTCGTGAGGGCATCACTTGACTCACCTCTCATTCGCAGGTGTCCGTATTGACTTATCAAGAAGGAATCATCTATACTGAGGATCTGGTATATCTGGTTCGAGGGCATGCACCCCGGCCATGGTTCTCCCATGGCAAAGCCGTTATACAAATGCTACTACTCCTGGTGGTAAAGGTCATATGGTGGGGATCCCCGATCGAGGTCATGGATGGGATTTGTTTTCATAACCTGGGTGGCTCCCCACTGGCCAGGTTCCCCAGTGAGGGATTGCTTGATTTGGAATATAAGGGGCTGAAACAGGCATCGAATATGCCAGCGTCTAACCCATGATGGGGAATGTCGGTTGAGTTTGATCATGGGTCCCTATCTCCATATTCGCTGGGTAACATGCTCTTGGGCTGACATGTAGCTGGAATCTTGGCTGCACCATTAAAGGCATCTAGACTGGGGGTACCACCTGCTACAGGATCATTCTTTAGTAGAGCATCGGGGGTCCACCTGATGGCCAGCATATCGAAAAGTCTGAGCCAGTTGCGCTAGATCTTACTGGGACAAGGGAGGTACATTATTCGCACCTTGGGTGGTTCGGGCAATGCCTGAAGCCGCTTCCGCATGCGCATATGTCGATGCCTCCAGGAACTGTGGTTCATCATCCCGTTACTGATATGCCTGGTTGTGTGAGGCAAGAGCTCTGGTGCCCCCTATCCAGGGTTCATCACTAACCTCCATTCGTCTAGAGGGCATAACAGCCTCAATCCGAGACTCCCTGGCATTGACGTTGCTGGGATCTGTTCCATAACTACCACCGGGGGTCTGTTCCCGGTGCTTGAAGGGACTGGGGATCAGACTGCATCTTCTTGCTTCCCCCTCCCACTTTCCCCCCGATATGAAGACTGCATTTTTTCTCCGGCATCTAAGATTCTATATTTGACTCATTTGTTTCTACACAATGTGCTTGCTGTAGAAGCGGACATGAACAACAAAATAAACAAATCTTATAAACGGTCTCATTGGGCGTGCCAACTTGATGCACCCCTTATCGATGTCGCTGTATGCACTACTGCTTTGGTCAAAATCTGCAAGACAAAGTCTTCCATAGTTTTTCGAGAGGAAGAGAGTCCGACTATCAAGTTAGAAAGTGTATTTGTAATTAAGAATAAATAGTTGAGTATACCGTATATGATGGTAGATAGAGCTACTTTTTTGTTAGCTTGTGAACTCTTCGTTGGGCTGGCCCAATGGTTATTAGCCAAAGGTTATTATAATGTGGATAAAATAGAGTGGCCTGGGCCAGCCAAGCTAGGCATTTGGAACCCAGCATGAATACACATTATCAATAACCAAACAAGTTATACATATAAATAAAGTACAACAATAAAACAAAAAGAACCTTTTTCAAATATTGCATTATTCAAAGCATTGGCAACACCTATATAACATAACAAAAATAACATATAAACAAATAAAGTAAACAGTCAAACTAACAACATAAAGAATTAACCTAACCAGTTTTTAAATATTTGTTAAAGCTGGAGAATTATTTATCACAACTTCATCAACAGTTGCAAAATACAAAGAAACTAATGATTTTAATACCCGAACTAACATGTTATAAATAAGAATAAATCATAATAACAAAATTAACCTGAAATATACAACATAGAAAAATAAATAAATTAACTAACGCGTGAAGAGTGAAACTAACTGCATAAAAATGATAATAAAGCACAAAACATTAATCTAACCTGATTCTTTTAAATTTGTTGAAGCTGGAGGATTATTAATCACAGCCCAACCTCATCCATAGTTACATGATAAAAACAATTAGATAAATAACATAACTAATTTAATAAAAACAAAAAATAATCACAAATCATAAAAGCTTTACCAATATTATCGTTACAGTAAAAATATATATAAATATTACAGCTAACATATTATACATAAAAAGTAAACACATAGTTAATCTTTCAACCATACACATACAATTTGTTGTAGTCAATTTTGATTGTAATCGACTAGATTTTGTCAAATGTACAACATCATCTACATTTAAAAGCAATAATATAAACACATGAACAAATAACTGAAACACCAAAAGCAAACAAATCAATATGACTGTCTACATATATTGAGAAACAATAAAATATAAAAAGATTCAGATTAAAAAAACACAAAACTAAGTACATAAACAGATTAACTAACTCAAATTCAACCATTGGAATACGGTGAAACAAATACATGTCCTGTGTTGCGCTTCTTACGCCATCCTTTTGCAAATTCCCAAATGAAAAATGCATATCCTTCTCATTGTTTAGCTAATAGAACAATTCATGACAAATAGTTCCTTCGTGAATATGAATCATAAATGTAAATTAATTTATGACCTCTTCCTCTCATGCTCATAGTCTAGCAATACACATGCATGGAAATATACAAAGTTGGTTCAAATGTTGCAATAAAAATGCAATTAATTTTAAATAAAACTAAAGAGACAAATGTTTTTAAAAAATGGAATAGATTAGATTAGGAATTCTGACCATAAATAAATCACTCACATCTCTCCTATACATGAATGGCTTCAGTATGTGGGATCTTTAGAGGCTACTTTTTGAGTGCCCTTGGATACAATAATAGTAAGAGAAATTGTAGCATCTTCTTGAATTATCCAAGGGCAAGAGGAACTGAGCAAGTATATCATTCACCTTACTTTAGAAGGTTAGGTACCTACAAAATAAATAAAAAAGACAAGCAGATTCCATAACAAGATAAAGGTCTGCATCTCTAAGATCACGGTTTATAGAAATTGATGTCACTTCCTAAACTATAAGATCACTTCCTAAACTATAAGGAAGTCTTGAAACAACAAATAAATTGTAGCCAATAAACTAAATAATTCAGTCTCCATTAACTCGGAGCATAGAAGCTCATCAACTCTAGACAAATTGTACCAACAAAAATTCAAGTAATAACACTTGTATATTAAAATAAACGACACCGAAATCGAACCTCAATATGTAGTTCAAATTTCCAAAACATTAAAAAGAATTTCCAAATCTTCACAAATACTTTCATCAAACAATTAGTGTGATGCATGAAACTAAAGATCCCAACAGAGAAAATATACCCCATAGCCATCGTCGAAATGAACAGGGAAAGAGAGGAGGGCAAAAATGTTATTCTTGTGCAGGTTTTGGTAGTGCTCTGGCAGAAATATTCAAGAAGCTGGTAGTAGTTTGGTACAAAGCAACATCATATAAGTCATCAAGCAGAGCAACATCAAACAAAAAGCATAGCAACATCGCTAAGAACAAAGAACACACTAAATAATTCATCAATAAAACAAAACAACAATACAAAAACTCTAAACTATACATAAACGAACAAAAAATCCGAAGAACACCTTTCAAAATGCTCAAATCAATAGTCGATGAAGTATCAACACCTTCATCCACAATCGATTCATCATTATCAACTCTAGCTTCCTTTAATGCCTTCAATTTTTTCATAATAACAAAATATCTGCAAAATAACAAAATAACGATCACAAACACACAATAAACAACTGATATATAACATAAACAACCAAAATTACACAGAAAACTGCCGGAATTACAGAGAAAACCGACAAAAACTATGAAAGAGCATAAAACCCCCAAAATCAAATACAAAATCGAATGAATTAAGAAAACAATACCTCTTTGACGTCGGATTATCAAATACGATGCGATGTAGCCTAAAGATTTGCGATTTTATACTGATTTAAGACGATTTTGAATTGAAAATTATGGATGAGATTTGAGAGGGTTTTTGGAAGTTTAAAAAATTATGAAAAACAAAACAGAGAGAATGGAAAGAAATCTAATTAATACCTAAAATATGTATCTTATATACTATTGTCTTTAAATACCTAAAACTATTAAAATTTCTTAGAGATCCATGGTCTCACCTTAAGGTTGGGTGAGACGATCTCACCCAAATCTTTGAGTATAAGTTAATAATTCACATAGTGGCATTGCAAATCTAAAATCGAAGAAATAGAATCAAAATCAAAATATTGAAAACTTTAGACCCTAAATCTAGAAAATATAAATTCCACATTTTCCTTATAAATGGGGTAGATTAGTTAACCATTAATTAAAAAGTATAGAAGTAGGAGAAGAGCATTGAAAATTTTGGGGGAAGAGCTTTGTATTATAAATTGGGGGTTAATTTTTTTAAAATATTATATTTAAAATTAATTTTTTGAAGATGATGTGGATTTTTTGCCAAGAGAATTAAAAATTACATACGTTAGATTAAAAAAAATTAAATTAGGTATACTGTCAGCAATTCATGATTAATTAATTGAATTAGAAAATATAAAATATGAAGTTTTAAATTTTGATCCCAAAAAAATCTAAATTCATGATAAATAAATAAAAATGATATAGTCTTAAAAAGTTGTATTTTTTGTGGCATTTCCATAAGATATGGCGACAATATATAAGTTAATAATGCATATAGCGGCATTGCTAATTTAAAATCACAGAAAAAGAATCGAAATCAAAATACTGAACACTTTAGACCCTAAATCTAGAAAATACAATTCTACATTTTCCTCATAAATAGGGCATATTAGTTAATCATTAATTGAAAAACATTCAAATATGAGAAAAACATTGAAAATCTTGAGGGGAGAGGTTTTCATTGGACCAAAAGACGATAACGCTTGCCCGCAGTGCCCCCATCTATCCGACACCACAGACCTTGATGGGAGAGGTAAAGTCACTGTGGTCCAGCGCCAGGACCCGTTGACCGTCCACCCTCGGTGCGCACAAGGGACCCTTGTCTCAGCCTGTGGGCATGATGCCAGCTCAGGGAGATCCCCACACTACCGCTGTCGAGATTCAAACCTGGGACATTGGACAAACTAATCAACGTCCCAACCACTTAGGTACACACGTGGGTGTAAGAGGGGGGGAGAGGTTTCATTGCAAATTGAGGATTAATTTCAAAGAATATTATATGTTCAATTATTATTTTTAAAGATGATAGTGAAATTTTGTGCGACTCTCCATGTTCCACACTAAGTTGCACACTTACTATTTGATAGTCAATACTGTCAAACTTTGAACACATATTTGAATAGATATATAAATAATAATACTATCGTATGTGATATTATTGAATTCGTCGTAGTAAATAGATTCTAAATATCAATTTTTTTATTTGCCGTTATCATACGTATTTAAACATATTAATGGTCAAATTTATTTTTTGAAAACTGTGAAAAAGATTACTCCCTCTGTCCCTCTAATTATGTTTCACTTCTTCATTTTCACTATTCATTGGTGATTTTGTAATTTTAATATTTTAAAATATATGTAAAAATAAATTATAAAAAATATATATTCTAAAAATATGTGTTAAAATGAATGTAAAAATATATCACATGATAATTTTCAAATTTATATATCTATAATTTTTTACAATCCAAAAAATAATAACTTTATTAATGAATAGTGATGTAATACAAATGCAGAGGGGCGGAGGGAGTAGGTAAAGTTTAGTATGAGACGTAGGGAGTAGGTATAGTTTAGTATGGGATGGAGGGAGTATCCGTATACTATACTGTAGATGAACACATCTCTCTGCTGATAAAATGTACTCTCTCCGTTTAGTTATCATTTGCACACTTTTCAGTTAAAAATGTTCATTTTATTTTGGCATATTCCAAATATAGAATAGTTTAAGAAAAATTTCACCATTTAATTTTCTTTTTCTTCTTTCCATTTATTTTGCTCCACACAATTGGTATATTCTAAAAATTGTGTCAAAAAGTGAAATGTGAAACTTAAATTAACAGAAGGAGTACATGTCGAACCTTTCGATTTCCCGCCTGTGACCAATATTCAAACATACTCCCTTCTCTGAAATTTTGAGTCACACTGTTCTCCGAGAAAGGACATGGCCACCGCCGCAACTACCAACGCCGCTTCCTCTGACGCCGACCCCCTCTTACCACATCTTTGGTAGAACCTCAAACATCGCCTTTTACTTTTCCCATTGTTTCCTGTACATCTAATTTGTTGATTTCTTTAACCTATCATAAAATTGAAGGTCAATCAAAGAAGCTCTGGATAGCACCAGGGAAGATCTCGACGAGCTCCTTTGGAAATGTATCGAAAGCTTTAAGAACGATCCTCGTTACAAAGCCGATGCCCGATTTCTCAAGATTTGGTTCCTCTACGTATGTAAACCCTCATTTGTGTGTGTTTGATATTGGGTCAACGGGTTGACTTCCCTACTCTGTGCAGATGGATGGGAGATCCAATTACGAAAGCGTGTTTGCGGAAATGATGCGGAGAAGGATTTGTGTTGACAATTCTATGCTCTATGAGTCCTACGCTCTGTTTATGGAAGCCAAAGGCAGGATAATTGATGCTTTTTTCGTTTATCATATGGGCATTTCCAGGTTTACATGCTATTATTATTTTTATATGTGTTATAAGCTTAAATAATTGCTCAAATGCTTCGTCGATCTAATTATTACTGAAATGTTAGCTTAATGTTCGGTTTAGGAATGCTGAGCCACTGGGGAGGTTAAAGAAGGCACAAGTTCTATTTCTGGAGAGGGTCTCAGATCGGGTGACAGGTGCTTCACATCTGAAGGTGGGTCTGTGTGTGTGGAACTGGTTTAAAAATTTGTGGGAAATAAGTTGACTTAGTTGAATTGGAATGAAATGCGCAGTACATTTAGTGACTGGCATTTCATATTGAGGACCACAGGATTAGCTGTGTTTACCTTTAGTGCATTGATCTCACTTATTTTCCAGGCTTTTATAGAATTGGGTAGCTGCGCTTTGTCAATTTCTCGTATCATATACTTAACCTTATGTTCTGTCTACGTGTTGCTGCACCCATGCTTACTGTAGTTTTTTCCTTATTCTTAGTCAACAATGCTGAGAGATAATGAAATTCTTTCTGTAGATTGAGGAGATTGGAGGGGCATTCATCAACCCCTGGTTAGTCTCAACTATCAAAAATCTTCTTCAGGACATGAAGCATCAGATGTTGAAATATGAAGTAAGAATACTTACTCTTTCCCTTGATAACTTTAGGGCGAGGGGTTATGTATCTAATCTCTTAAAGCCCATATCTCCCTGATATTATGGCAGGGATATCATGAAGTCAACAAATCATACAAGGGAAAAGTTGCATTATCAACACTGCAGAAATCTGCACGAAATAAAACCATTGAAATTGGTATTGTCTGATTTTTCCTTGTGTTGTCCACTAATTTTGTTATGCTTCTTGTTTTGCAAATGTTTTTGATACGTGGCTTTTGTAAAATGCATGAAAAGAAAGGTTCATTTAGTTTTGTCACAGATGGACAGCATGCCTGCTAACACTAATGAGAGTAATTGATAGTGCGTTTACAAGCATGGAATTTCATGATTGTCTTGTTGTAGCGTCTGTATTTTCCCCTCTTCCTTTGATCCATACTGAAAATCCAAAGTAAAACAAGTCTGAAGAATAATTACTGCTCAATATTTCCCTCGGTTGCTGTTGCAGAGCAGAACCCCTTACAATATTGACAAATGCCATTTATACTTTTGGATATCATAAAGTTTCTAGTACTGATCCTAAGCCCTTTTTTTTCTTGCCATAAACTTTTCTGTTACTTAGGTGGTTACAAATACCAAATCAAAGGGTGCGCAGGTCAGGGTGGTTTTGCTCAAGTATTTAAAGCATGCGTTGATGATAATCCTGATGATGTTGTAGCGCTTAAGGTAATTAAGCCGTGATTAGAAAATGAAATATCTGCTTGACTTTAATCTTTCTGATCAAAGCTACATCTTCTCATGACTTATCTACTAGATTCAGAAACCATCATTTCCTTGGGAGTTTTATATTTATCGTCAGCTTGATATTCGCATCCCAGAAAAAGAGGTCAGTCTTAGAGCAACAATCTTGTGTGTAGTGCCATCATTAGCTAAGAATCTATAGTCATATTTGTTTTCTTCTTCTTTTAAAACCAGCGGAATAAGTTTGGGTTTGCTCACCGAATGCATCTTTACTCTGACTATAGCATACTTGTAACTGACTATTTAGCTCACGGGACTCTTCAGGTACTCTGCTAATGATTGGTGTAATTTTTTTTAATCTTGAACTGTTATAAACCTCATCACCACCTTAACTGATATAAATGTGCTTCAGGATGCAATAAACTCTTTTAAAGTAACTGGTAGCTGCATGGACGAAGTGTTATGCATGTATTACACTATAGAAATGATTTGCACCTTGGAAACACTTCATGATGCTGCTATCATTCATGGTGATTTTAAACCAGACAATCTTTTGATTCGAAATGCCAGGTAATCAATGTTGTACTTTTCGGTTGTGAGATCTGTCATGAATGCTATTTTCTCTGTTTGATTTTTTTTCAACTGACAACTGCCCATCTTATCTTGCTGGAATTACTACCATTGTGCTGTTATTTCTATCCCATTACATGTGCATATATTTCTGCATCTTACATCTATATGTATAACACCTGTCTGTGTGAATAATCTCTATCAAAAGCTTTGACTATAAACGAGATACATTTATGAGCACCAAATCCCTAAACAAGATACAGTGCAGTTTAATGCTACAAAAATATCATGCTGTCTGTCTGGTTTGAACCATAAGGCCAGTAGATTAAGTGTCACTGTAAGATTCATTTGAAAGAATCTTTAGCTCTATACGATCTTGTGAACATGTGTTTATAATGCACGAATCTGGTAAAGGCTGTATCACATGAGATAACACATTTCATTGTGTTAAGAATGATTTCAGCGTTTTCAAATTTGGTATGAGAAGTACTCGTAAAGAGTTGGCATCGGGTAGTAGAGAACGAGCCTACCACAAGTAAGAAAAGGTGAATAAAAAAAACATGTGAAATCCTCTTTGTAGAACTGAAACACTATCTCACCACACTATTCAATCTCTCTACCTACCAACAGGAGGGAGCTCTTTTTACCTTTTCATTTTGTTTGAGCTTTGATGTGTTTGACTGTGTTTCAGTCCCAAATTGTAATTTGGAGAGGGATCGCAACCAGCCTAAAGTATTGTCTCGTTAAAAAGTGCTTTGAGAGAAAAATACCTGAAAAAAAGAAGTGCTTGATTAAAATATTATTGAGGTATGTGTCAGAGATCTTCTTATGATCTTGAAATGAAAATTTCAAATAAAAAATTGAGGCATGTGTTTTGATTGATCATGCAGGCAAAATATTATCCATATATTTGATCCCACATAGGGGGTAAAAACTTAATAGTTATTGTAACATGCTTTGACAGGACATGAGTGAGAAGTGTAATGTAGGTGCCTAACCTCATGACGTGGGATGAAGGCTTAATTATCCTATTTCATAAGGATTATTATTGTTATTAAGAAAGATCCAGGATGTCAACCCTTAATGTAGTCGAACTTGTAGCTGGCCATAATTTTTATACATGGTATAAAAAAAGTGTCCTCCTAAAGTGCTTGTATTTGAAACCTTAAGCTTTGGACATGAATATGGTTTTCTGCCCGCTAGGATGCATATTTAACAGTGTTTGGAATATTTACTATCTTACCTGTATGTTATTTCTACACTTCAAGTATTTGCTAGTCATAAGCTCATGATCTCAACCAGATCCCTTCTTTTGATGTTGCTTTTGCTGCCCTCTCCATAGAAATGATTTAATGGAACCAGGAGATGGCTTTCGTGAGCGTACTGGTCCTTGGAGGGATCAGGTAATTTCTGAATGCCTTAACTTAAGCTATGTTAACAGCCTTCTTAAATGGTTAGAAATCCATTGATCAGGGACTTTGCCTTGTTGACTGGGGAAGGGGTATAGACATGCGTTTGTTTCCTGATGACACAAAATTTGTGGGTGATTGTCGGACATCTGGCTTTCGATGCATAGAAATGCAAGAGAATAAGCCATGGACCTATCAGGCAAGTCTCAGCTTAGAAATTGTTGGTTTGAAGGTTTACGCAGCAGCCTAATTTTTCTGAATTTGTTGACCAACAGGTGGACACATACGGCCTCTGTGTTAATGTTTATACGATGCTTCATGGTGAGTTTTTGGAGATTGAAAAAAGATCAAGAAATGGAAACTATATTTATCTACCGAAAAAATCCTACAAGAGGTATGTCAACTTTAAATACCAGTAATGCATCATTGTAACATACAGTACAGTTATTACTGGCATATTCTGCTTAGAGGTCTCTCAATGTTTGTTATACAAATACTAGTGTTAAAAATACCAGGCATATTCTGCTTAGAGGTCTCTCAATGTTTGTTATACAAATACTAGTGTTAAAAATACCAGTATGACATTAATATAATTTATAAAAAACATTAAAGTGATGTAACAAATACTAAAGGGGTTATCTGTTTAGATTCATGTTTCTTTCTTGCCGTATTTCATTTGGACTTTTCAGATATTGGCAAGCAGAACTGTGGGAAAACCTGTTCATGAAGTTGCTGAATACAAATCCAAGCGAGGATCACATGAGTCTGTTACGGAGGTTGAGACAGTCATTCCAGGATTACTTATGCTCAAACCCTCAGCTGATAAAGAAGCTAAAGCAGTTGTTGGTGAAGCAAAAAAATTCCTTATGTGCCTAGGCGCCTAGCTGCTCATAATGATGATACCAATATTAGCTCATTGGTAACCTTAACCCCTTCATTTTCCAGATTAAGTATGTACTAGCAGCATACTGGCTACGTAGATGGACTGTATAAGATACCTGTGCAGACGAGTAAGTTTGTGTTTTAAATTATTTACCACATCGTTATATATACTTTTGTTCCCCTTTCAAACTCACAGGTTGCTCACGACAACGTAAGATTCTAGTTTCTGAAGCAAGCATCTGCATTGCTTCTGCTGCAGATTTTGGCCTTAATACTCTTGTTCCGGTTGATGTTTTCAAACATCATTTAACGGCGAACGGAGGTGATCGAGTCAGAAGTACACTACAAAACCGGGGGGCAGAAAGCGCGGGCCTGATGTTGTTTCCTTCTACTCCTCTGTCCTAGAATAAAGTTTTTATTTTTTTGGTCAATTTTCTCCAGCCATGAAACTATCAATAACTTTAATTACATATACTAAGTGTGTATAAAAAAATTACCTTTATAAAATACACGTACATATTAAATTATGATAATGTAACATATACTCCCTCTGTCCCACAAGAAATGACCAAATTGCTTTTGTCCCAAATTTTTAGGAGCTGTGGTGGCCTACATGTTTGGAGGGGTAGGATTAATTGATGAATTTAGATGAGAAATTGGGGCAATCTTGAGCCTTCAAATTATGCTAAATTTGGAAAGAGAAAATATGTCATTACTAGTGGGACGGACTAAAATAGAAAGTGTGTCATTACTGGTGGGACGGAGGGAGTATATACTAGTTGAAATTTATGGTTAAACATGAATTGAGAAAGTTGACCGAAAATTAGGTATTTTATTATCGGAAGGAGGTATAGTATACCTTAGTAATATTGACAAAATTTTGTATAACAACTCATAGAAAAAAATTGAAATGGACATTCTACAAGCTTTATTGATAAACGAGATTCTGAATACTTGGAATGAATTTGGCATAGTTTCTATTTTCATTTACACCAACATTGGTACACTTTGAAATTTTCTCATGTTGTAGAATTTCAAGTGTTGTTTTTGCCTATTTGTCCCTAGTTATTGATAAGTGGAATGAATTGTTCTCGTCAAAATAAGATTTTAACTCTATTAATTGGGCTGAATTTGACCCAATTCGTTCACTAAGACCCCAGATTAATCCAAATTCTCACATGTAACACTCAAATTCTAAATTCTCGAAGCAATGAGAATTGAATATTCCCTCCGTACCAACTCAAATTGTACACTTTCCATTTTGAATTGTCTCATCCTAAAGTGCACTAACGGTAACAACCCAAAAATAGGTTGCTTGACCGGTCCCCCCCCCCAAATCCCTCTATATGGCTGAAATTACTGGGCATTGTGACTCTTAAAAATGGGTTAGGGTTTTTGATTTGAGTTAGACAACTTTTGAGTAAAGGCATGTCCAGTGTTTAATATTCCCAACACCCCCATGTGATTAATTATGACTCCAATAATCTTTTCCTCTCTTTCCCCCAACAATTTTTACTCACACTTTTCTTTCTTCTCACCTTTTTCCAATGTGACATCTATTACATTCTCTTTCTTTTTTAGTGAAGTGCATATATAACCCTACATAATTCACGAAAGTGCATACATAATCATGTGATAATTGAAAGTGCAAATATAACCCTATAAAGTTAGTGTATGTGCAAATATAACCTTTTCCGCCAGTTTGATGCTAGATTATGTTTAAAAGATAATTTTACCCTCTATAAAAAATACAAAAAACATTGAAATTACTTTTGTACCCCTGAAACCCAAAAATCTCCTTCCTTCATTTCAGCCTTTTCTTTTCTTCCTATTCTCTCTTCTTTTCTTCTCTCGCAGCTTTTTCGTTTCTTCCTATTCTCTATTATTTTCTTCTCCCGCTGCTTCTTATTTTCCCTTGTTTTCTTTTCTTCTTTGATTCGGTGGTGGAGAGCGGTATGTGGGTTGGGTTTGGTGGTAACGGGCGGCTGGGGCAGGGTTGGGTGGTACTGAGCGGCAGATGGTGGCAGGTGAACTATGTCAAAAGGGTGGCGAGCGAGGAGTAGCGGCAGGCGGCGGGTGGGCTGGGTAGGATAGTGGCAAGCGATTTCAAACCAAGATTTAGGTTTTAACGAGGTGGGGCGGGGTAGAGCTCGTTGGTGAGCGGCGGATGGGCTATGTTAGGTGGTGGTAAGGTGGAGCCCAAATTCATCTCGTCTGATTCACAAGCTTCCCCAATTTCTGACATAATCTGGCTGCTTGAAACCCTTTTTCAGATTGACAGAATCCATCCTCGGGGAACCTATCGGTGGTGAGATGCTGCGGGAGAGAAGGTGGAGCGTTCGCAAGGGGGTGAGGTTGGTGCTGATTCAGAGCGTTTTGTGCACCAGTTGCTGCGCGTCCGTCGATGATGACTGCGTCCGTCGACGATGACCACATCACCGTCAATGTTTGTGACCTTGAATTCGATGAATCTTCAGCTTCATTGTGGATTGTGGATTCAACTATCTTTCGGTGATGATATTCAGAGGTAGATATAAAAAGGTTGCTTGTTTAGTTTGCTAGTGGTGTTGTGGGGAGGAGGCTGACGGGAGTGGCGGTTGGTGGTGCCTTGAGAAGGTTGATGGGATGGGCAGAGTGGTGGTGGCTATTCAAGGTGAAATGGTCATTTTTTTGTCATTGAAAATTTTGTATTAGGTTGAAGGGTATTTTGGTCATTTAGGAAATGACCAGTCAATGCCGGCTTTAGTCTTTAGGGTTATATTTGCACTTATGTAAAATAGTTAGGGTTATTTTGCACTAAAAATTATCTCTGAATTATATCTGCACTTTCTCAGTTATATAGGGTTATATTTGTGTTTCTCTTCTTTTTTCCTTCTTCTCCATTTTCTTCCTCTTCCTTGTTCTTCTTGTTTAGAATCATTTTTTAATTTTCATCTTCTTTTCTTCTTCTCACACGTCGCTTTATTCCACGAAAACCCATTATATATATATATTTCATTCTCCTCCTCTTTAACAATCTGAGTATGGTCGTATTTCTTCTTCTCTCCTGTAATATTTTTCCTTTCTTGGTTCAAAATCTAAGTTTGCTATGTTGTTTGCACCCACAAAATTAGTTTTGAGTCTGATTTATAAAAAAATTCATGTATTTTTTTTTGCAGAATTTGCTGATTTTATATTGTTGTGCTTGATTTTTGTGCATTTTAATCGTTCATGTTCCATATTTTCCATGTTAACATGAATCAGACCGAGTTGTGGCAAGTCAGACTGACTCGAGCATTTTCAATCGAGTTTTCACTGAGTTAGTGTGTTTTGCTTAATTATACCCTGAAATGCTTTATTGGCGTGGATTATTTGGTTGTTTAGGTGGTGGGTTATTTCCAGTGATATTTTGTTCAATTTATGGTGTTGTCTTATTTTTTTCTTGCGACGTGGGCTGTTTATTTTGTTTTGTTTTTGCTCTGTCATTGTTTTTTTTAATTTGTGCTTTGCTTTTGGTTGTGTTGGTGTTTATTTTTTTGGGGTGTGCTTTGTTCTTGGTGTTTTTGGTGTGTGTTCATCTTTTTGTTTGATATGTAATTGGTGTTCTTTGGGTGTTTAATTCTTTTTCCTTCTTCATTTCATGAGTTTGAATCATCTTGGTGAAGAGGATGAAATTGGGGGCCCGGAAAGAACATGGCTGGTTCTTTCTGAGAAAGATAAAGATGAGTGCAGCGATTTCTATCGGAAGTGTAAGTATTGTCTTTGTTTAAAATATTTAGTGGTAAATTTGAGAATAATATTGCTATTATATATGCTTGCTAATATACAGTAATTAGCATTTAACGTTTCACTTATTCAGCTGACACCAATCAGCCTTTTGTCATTCCAAAGTATGCTTTTTGTCAGTTTTACTGACTTTTTCTACCGTTGAAAAATATCCATTTTCTATCTCTCTCTCTGCAATTTGATCTGGGACGGGAAGAGTAGTAATTTCTGCTCAAATTCCCTAAATTAATGTCCCATTCACTTCTTCCCTTGCCCATCTTGACCAATAGTTGAGCAGGCTTGTTCTGCACAACAATTAATTGATATTTCTTCATGATGCAGGAAATTCCTTCCAGACCAACATAATATCTAGATTCAGCACTGCGTTCCTTAGTGTCTTCATGGATCATGTATAACAGGGTCCCAGGAAGTCCCCAGGATACTCTTTCATACCTAAGTCAGTGAATAATCAGTATAGTAGTAGTGTTTGGAAAGAGGTTGTTATGTGTTTTGATGTTCGGATCAACTATTTATGGCTAGTGTACTCTGTCATTCTGGTGGATCATGGACCATATCCTTAGATCATGGTTTGGTGGCATGGTTAGAGGGGAGAGTGACTTCTATTCCTAGATTCTCTTAGAATGGCTCACTACAAGCGAGGTATCCCTTTTAGCGAGGTTATCTCTCTTCTCTTGCGAACCGTCCTCTACTTGGTTCATAAAACTTAATGTATTAGCTTTGCTTCAGACTTCATGTGGTTTAGGGAAGGTATTTATCATAAGCCCTCCTAGCCGGGGAGTCATTGCAAAATTAGAGGTCATATTCGAAGTTGAATTAAAGGATATTTAATCATTATATATGCATTATAGAGTTAGTAATTAAGGGGGGGAGTGAGTATTGGATCCTTGGGTAAAGAGAATTGGGAATATGTAGTAATTATACATCCATAAGGTTGGTCTTTAAATATAAAAAGGTTTAGTTTAGATTGGTTGTACCTTCGTTTAAGAGTTTCTTGATTTAAGCTTAGGCCTTCTTCTAGGTAATAATTTTCTCCCTTTGCTAGTATAGAAATGTCAAACTACAGTGTTTTGACCTTAACTGATGTATCTATTTTGAGGGAATTATATCCCTTTATTTCTCCCTATGAGGTTGTTGTCTCTACTATCCATGATATAGTAATGCAGCCACCAGCGGGTATGGTTAGTGTTTTCGAGTGCCAGCTTTAATATGGTTTGAATTTTCCTATTCTCGAGTATATTCTATGAGCGTTAGATTCGTATAAGATTGCTCTTGCCCAATTGCACCCTCATGGGTGCCAATATTAATTGGTTTTGAGTAGCTATGCCACGAGGTTGGTGCTATCTTTAGCTTAAGTATGTTTTTGGCCTACTATCAATTAGATAGGGTCCCTGAAGCTAAACCTTGGGTTACCTTTAAGCCCAGGAATTCAGTAACAGCTGTTGTGAGATGTTTGTTCAATGTGTACGAAGTTTGGGAGGCCATTTATCTTTTTATTGCTTGTAGGGAGTCTACTGTAATGCCAACTTGGTACAATAATGTAGGTTTAGGTCTAGAACTAATGTGGGGAAGTAAGTTGGGGTTTCTTACTGAAATGTGTGGCATGCGGTGGTGGTTAAGAGACTTACAAGATGGGAATGTTTGGTATTTTTATTATATATTTCAATAGAAAATATGGTGAATTATTTAATATCTTTCATATTTTGTATTATTTTTATGGTCAGATGATGGTTTTCTTCCTGGTCAAGGTATGAGTGTTCCCGACAATCACTATGTGGGTAATGGCTTTTGTGGCAGTGAAAGACCAAGCGGTTCTACTCTGGGTTTGGAGCCAAAGAGGTTGCACACTCTATTTGAGGAAAAGAAATCCCTAAGTTTGCCTCTTCGTCAAGAGTTGGTGGTGTTAGAAGAGGGTAGGGCTGATGGAGAACAATATTGTGGTTGATATGATAATTCTAGGGGTAGGTTTTAGAGTTACCTAGTCTCATATTTGTATTCTGTTGTTGGGGCTGGGACTTATAGCCCTTGTATTTTTGTGTATTGAAAGTTTTTTAATGTTTGGGTTTTGTTTTATGCTAAAAAATGTCATAGTTTTGATTGTATTGGTCTGAGTTCCTTTGAATATGTGTTATTTTGTCTAAGTATGCTAAATACTTCATGGTATAATTGGTATTATAAGAATAACATGTGACTCTTTCATGTGTGGGAAGCGAGGATGAGTACTGCTTGTGTCGCGAGCCTGGTGGTTTTCTAGGTGAATGCGAAGCTGCAGTATCCTTTCTGCTTATGTGTATTTGAACGGAGGGGGATTCAAAAAATTTCTTGTGTCGCTTTGCCGGTGGTTTTCCAGGTTTATGAGAAGCCGCAATGTTTTTTTCACTGTTTTTATGTGTTGATTTGGTGTATTTAGGCAAACATGTAGAGTGTGCCTCTATAAGATTCTCTTAGTGAAGTGTTGTGTGTATGATTTCTATTTGTCGGTTAAACTTATATGTGGGTTGACTAATCTCTAACTTTTTCCATTTTGAAGGCTTAAGTACTGGTTGGATGGACGTGGGTAGGTTTAAATTGTGACTTTCTAGGGAATATCATAATGGAATTTCATTTTCCAATGTATGCATTATTTCTATAAAAGGGGAATTTTATCAGGTGAACTAATCAGTAGTAGTTTGTTTGTTCTTGCATTGTGATGAGTTATATATTTATCCTTATTGTTGTGCTAAGTTTATTGTGTTATTGCTAAAATTGTGCTGAATGTGTGTAAGCTATAAACTTATCCTAACGAGTATGATTTGGATTCTGGTGGTTATGATGTCTTTCCTCAATGGTCTTATTGGTTTGTCGGTAATATATCTGAGATGGGTTGTTTGGAAGAATTATCTATGTTGCCCGTTACCCAGAATGGGGTAACATCCTTTGCGAGATTCTCTAAGGAAGCTTATATGAGCTTGTAAGTGTTTGTTTCAATTCATTATTTACCCTAGTTGCATGATATGTGATTGATACCTTCGTATATTGTTTTTAGGATCGACGATTGGGGCTAACGAACTAGGGGGCAGGGGTTTTCTAGGATATTTTTCTTGCTCCGTCCTACTTCAACGGCAATCAAGGGATACCAAGGCGAGGAGAAGCCTATGCTCGCTTTGGCTTGTTTCTAAGAGACAACTAAGCTAAATGGCTGACGGGGACACTTGACTGGATGCAGGTGTACATTTAACCATGTGGCGATGAGGCATAGTATATCGTTGGCGTGAAGAGTGCTTATAGGTATACTTGCCCACTTTTAGGTCGGGCATCCTTGTGGGGCACTTTATACATGACGCTATAGTTGCCTTCACTATAGCATCCTATAAGGTGCATATGTGATGACCTATGCAAATGCACCAGGTCGGGTTGGCTTTCAACCTCAGTTGTTACTTTTTTTTTACTAATATGTAGCAGGATGTTTGTTGTTCTTAAATTTGCTAAAAGTTTGAACTAGATTATGCTATGAGCATAGAGGGATAAAATCCATCACTCTACTTTTCTTAGGATTTTATAGGTTATATTTAGGGCTTCTGATGCTTATGTATACTGTCTTACAAGTGTAATTTGTGTAAAAGGCTTGCTCATTGTTTTTTATGCATGCCTGTGGCTATCTTAATTCCATTCCTAGTTGGGTATTTTACTCCTATGTCTTTTGTGGGTAGACATATTCTACTTATGAATCAAACTGTAAATTGCACGAAGTGGTTGCTTGTATTTATGTAGCTGAGTGCAAACGTACCTTAGTTATGATGATGTGATGTATTAATTTTGTGTGACTAATTTTGTTTCCCTTCGCCGCTTACATCCAAATATGCCAATTTGGGGCTTTTCAGTTTGTCCTATTTCATTTCATTACTTTTATTCTAATCTGATTGTTCAAAGCTTTCTCGATTCGTCCTATGGCTCGTTTTGTCATTGTTTTGTTTTGCTGATGGCTAGCCCTTTAGCTGGTTTGATTTGTTTTTTCTATTACTATAGGCTACAATCTTTAACTCGTGGCTGCAAGATGTTCAACCTTGTATTGTAGATGCTCCCACCGACCATGTGCTTATGGAGGTTAATTGTCATATGTGTGGCCTTTTATCATATTCCATGTTGCTAATTGACGTGCACCTTTATGCATGCGTTAGCTAATGTATTTGACACATTTGTTATCATATTTTATTTGGTTGATTTCTAGTTTTAGTTAGGTTTACACGACAAAGGGCTTAGAAGGCCATTATTGGTTACTGATATTATAATATGTTACTGATTTAAATCTTTACTATATACAATCAATCATAACTTATACTAATATTATAATATGTTAATAATTTTATTTATTTACTATATATAATCAATCATAACTTCTTAAATGTATAAATTCTTAAGATATAATTGAAATCATAAATATCTCATTGTACTATATATATATATCATTGAAGAAAATATAAAGAAACACATAATCTAAAATAACAAAATGTGTAAATTTTTTAATACATTGATAGAGTACTTCTGATAGAAATATGTATGCATATTATTTATTTATTAATTTATACATGATAAAGTCTTGTTTTAGACCGACTAACTGTTAAATGAGAACATTTTATAATTAGCGAGACTTATAAAGTCATTTAATATTTACCTTTATTTATTGCAATGAGATACATATAATTACGATAGCTTTTTAAAATAAATCTCAACATACAAATAATTACTTTTTAAATAATTTGAATGAAATATTATAAAAACAATCAAATTTTATTGAATTCAATGTTTAATTTTTTTAAATATCTCATATAGTATTTCTTAGATGACTAAACTTTAAATTTTTAAATAAAATTCTTTGTTTTCAATTTAAATGTAAGACACAACATGTACAAAAAACGTAATCCTAATATTTTAATTTATAATATCGCGCAACGCACAATTGTACTCCACTAGTTATTACTAATAATTATAGTAGTATTTGATTCACTTTTAATCATGAGAATATAAGATTAAGGAAAAATTCTGGGAAAAATCGTCTTTCCATAGGGTTATGGGAAAATGAGGTTTAATTAAAATAATAAACGGTAAAAGGTCTTGGTAGAGATATTAAAAAATTACTATGCAACGTGTAGTATTTATAAAGTTTATAACCCCAACCCAAAAAATTTATCTTCATTTCTTCTAATTTCACTTTAAACCTTAGTATTTCCATGATTTATGGAAAAATTGGCTTTCAAGAGATGGGCTCAAAGATTATAATGGGTTGGAAATGCATCATTAAATATGATAAGTGCATTCAATTTTACATCTTCCAATGTTTTAATATATTTAAATTAATAATTAAATGTTTTAAAAGTTGATGCGGCAAGCTTTCAAAGTGCCACTTGTCAAAAATTTAAGAAAGTTGATGTAGTTAAGTGTGAGAATGTCACTTGCCTTAAGAAGTCAGGAAAAAAATATATGTGGGAAAATTGAGTATGTGGGGGTGATGGACCAGTAAGATTTTGACATGTGGCAAGTGAGTGAGATCAATATTAAATTATATGCATTTTCCATTTTTTAATTCATTCACTTGCAACTTGTCAAAATCTTACTGGCCCCTCACCCCGATGTACTCAATTCCCCCACATAATTTTTTTGCCCAAGAAGTTGCTCTTTTTAGTATATAGTACAAATAATGTATTGGTTCTTAAGAGTAGGGGTGTTCATCGGTCTAAGACCGGACCGGATCGGACCAGACCAGAATCGGTTAGGATCGGAACCAGAATCACAAAAAAGCTTGAACCGAGTGCTGTACCGGTTAGTCAATGTTTAGGACCTGGACCAGACCGAAATTATTTCGGTTTTGGACCGGTATGGAACGGATTTTAGTAAACTTTATTCTTTCATAAACAAAAGTTTGAAGTTGGAAAAATTTTGATTAAAATTTTGCTTTAAAAAAATAGTAAACTAGAAGTTACCATAAAAAGATTTATCTCAAAATATGGAAGAATACTAGACCAAAGAAAATAAATCTAAACTAGTACATAAAATTATTATAAATACATAAAAATCTATATATAAGAGAAAGTTACCGATCCATTCGGTCCAAACAAAAAAAATTTGGTCTTGGATCGGAACCCGAAATCCAAAAAAATCTTGGATCGAAGTTTGGACCAAAATTCTATATATCCGATCCCAAAATTTGTATTTTGATCCTGTTCGATCCATTATACCGAGCCGAACCGGTTCATTAATACCCCCACCAGAGAATATCCTTTTGACTTTTGAATGAATCCCCTTGAAATGAAATGGCAAAACCGTAGCCCGAAAGACCGAGTTGGCCCGATGAGTCAGTTGAATTGTAAAACTTCAAGAGAGATTTCGTCTTGGTGTTTAAGAATTGGGAGTTCCATACTGGAAGAATGGGGATGGAGTCTCAACTCAGCTAAACCTCTTCTCTTTCTCTAGTCTCCTGCCCTCTACGGTTCTCATTGGTCTGTAACGGACGGATCCCAATAATTCTCTCATGTTTTTAGTTTCCGTTTTACCGTAATGAGTTTACCTTGATAATTTCTCCTGAATAACTTCTGCCCCTTGTTTGATCTCCTCTGCTTTACTCGTTGAGTCTTTCATTTTTAGTTGTAATCATCGTGATCTGGGTTTTTCGAATAGTACTTTTAGTGCTGGCCTTTGAAAACGAAGAGTAAGCTCTTTTGGAAACGGATAACCATGCATGGGTGATAAGTGTTTCAGCGTTTCACATTAACGTTTATTAGACTGCTTTGATTTTGAGTATTTTAGGGATATCTGCTTCTGGATATGCACTAGTTTTGGAATTTCATCATCTTCTTGATGCTGAAAAGGTGCAGAATTCGAAACTTGGTGCCCAGTAGGTTTATGTGACATGGTTATTGTAGGCTCTCGGAACTCGTTGTTTGTCATTTTCTTGCAATGGGAAGGCATTTCATTTGTAAACTTTTTTCCTGTTAGTTTGCATCAATTTGAGGACAACTTTTACCATCCACATTACTAAAATTCAGAAAATTCTGTTTGAAGATTTCTTTGTTTTTATATGAACGTAGTTGCAGCACTGATTTGATGATATACACAGTTGCAGGTGACTGTAGTTATTGAAATTAAGAAAGCATGGCAGACAGTCTGCCTTATCCACTTTCTGGATGAAAACTGCACGGACGATCTTATTTTTCATCTGGAATCTCGCAATGCATGGATTATAGTAAAGGCAGAGTATACAATTGCACTGATAGATGTGATTATGGATACACCAAATCTGGTCTTCAAAGTCTATTTAATTTGGGCTGCGATGTTCGCGGTCATGGAGTTGCTTCAAAATTGTCCCTTTTTCTAATCCCAGCCCCAAACGAGAAAAGCTCCTCTAGTTTCATGGTAGATTTCGTCATGGGTGGGGTTTCTGCTGCTGTCTCGAAAACTGCTGCAGCTCCAATTGAGAGAGTGAAGCTTTTGATGCAGAACCAAGATGAGATGATCCGAGCTGGTCGATTGTCCCAACCATACAAGGGGATTATTCATTGTTTTGCCCGCACTATTAGAGAGGAAGGCATCCTTTCTCTTTGGAGAGGCAACACTGCCAATGTGATTAGATATTTCCCCACCCAGGTAACCATTCTCTAGGCTTTCACTGTCATGCTTAAAATTGTGTGGTTTATATGCCTGCTTCTGTGTTTTCTTGAAAGCGGATATGGTTTTACAAGTTAAGTCCTTGATGCTGTGAAAACTTGCTTGAGCTTACTGTGGAATACTTTCTTCTCCTTACTCAGTGGTCGTTATATGTTGCTATTTTAGTTGATTGACATTGGATCTTTGTTGATCTTACTCTGTGCTAATTTCTTTTCATCTTCAGATATTTGTTTTTTCGTGCTCTGCAGAATTACTTATAGAGGGGACAATTTTGTGCTGTTTTCCAGGCTCTAAACTTTGCCTTCAAAGATTACTTTAAGAGGCTCTTTAACTTCAAAAAGGACAAAGATGGCTACATGGTTTGTTTTGCTGGTAACTTAGCATCTGGGGGTATAGCGGGTGCCACATCTCTTCTTTTTGTCTACTCCCTGGATTACGCTAGAACTCGTTTGGCAGCTGATGCTAAGGCAACCAAAAAGGGCGGTGAGAGGCAGTTCAATGGCATAATTGATGTATATAAGAAAACATTGAGGAGTGATGGTCTTGCAGGGCTCTATCGTGGATTCAACATTTCATGTGTCGGAATCACTCTTTACCGTGGACTCTACTTTGGCCTCTATGACTCACTAAAACCTGTGGTCCTTGTTGGTAATTTGCAGGCAAGTTGAAATCCTGGGAAAACTATCACTTTACCGCATTTTATGTTTTTTGCTTTCAGTTTCAGCCTACTCCTGGTTTAGTATTAGCTGCTGGTCCTCTCTATTATCTACTCATATATGAATAAGAAGTACCTACAGGTTTTGGTTTCATTTTTTGATTAAACTCCTGAATATTGATACATTTGAATGATATGGATTGCACATTCCAAAGTCTGTCTTTTTTTGCATTTGTAGATTATCAAAATAGATATTGGGTCATTATTTTTAACATCTTTCTTCCCTTACTTTCATAGTGATTTGTTCTGGGACCCTATTAATTAGTTGCCATTAATGACTTGATAACAGGAGAGTTTCCTTGCTAGTTTTATTCTGGGATGGGGTATTACCATTAGTGCTGGATTGGCTTCATATCCAATTGATACTGTGCGTAGAAGAATGATGATGACCTCTGGAGAGGCTGTCAAATACTCAAGCTCATTGAACACATTTTCTCAGATCATCAAGAATGAGGGGGTTAAATCTCTTTTTAAAGGTGCTGGAGCCAACATTCTACGTGCAGTTGCAGGTGCTGGTGTATTAGCTGGGTATGACAAAATGCAGCTACTTATGTTTGGCAAGAAGTATGGATCTGGTGGTGGCGGTTAATTTAGCTCAGTAGCGATGATGATGACGAAGATGGATGTTTCTGAAAAATTTAAAGGTTGCCTTCATCTTTATGCTTCAGAAAATTTGGATCCATACTGTGCTTGTCTTTCGGTAGTTCCACATACTCCAAGATGTACTAATAATATGTTAACATGTTTGTGCTATGACACCTGAGCATTATGTTCTTTTTTCATAAGAAATGTGGATAGTTTTCTCTTTGTAAATATTAAGTTATTTAAATCCAGCTACTTTGCAAAATTTCCCTTCCATTGCCAGGGGAAACTAATTTAAGCTTATAATTCTATAAATTCATTAACATGCTTGAAGTTAGGTAGGGGCAGTTGTTGCTGGGCAAGCTAAACACTCATCATCCCTATTTGGGACCCCTGCAGCACCTGAGTCTACTGGCAGCATTGTTGCACCATCTAAAGCAGTCGTTTATTGAGATTTGCAAACCGCTAAGGTTAGAAATCTACAGAGTTTTATCGAAATTGACCAGGTTTGCTGGATATTCAGAATGCCTTTAGTATAGCTTCCTTCTGTGCTTACTTCTGAGTTGGCTGTGCTAATGTTAGTGATATTCTCATTGAGCTGTATGATTCTAAAGGATTAAATCATAAATGTATGGTGGTTGGTTTTCACTCTTGAGAAATTAGTAAAACATAAGCTCTAAAATATTGGACTTCATCGAGTGAGCTTTTTGACCTGAATACCTTTATCTGAAGCATGAGTACTACCAACAGAAGTATCTTTAGGACTTTTGTACAAGAAATGATGATCCCTTCTAATTGAAGTAAACATCTGTATCCATCACTGCTTATCTTTGTTCTCAGATTTTCAAACCTGTCTTTCTCCTTATCCACTTGGAATACCTGAGCCATTACATTACCCGGAAGGAGGTAAGTCCTTATCATGCACATTTTCTCTTGCTTCATCTTGTGTCGATTAATGAGGCCTGAAGAACAAATGATGTCAGCATAGGAATAGTCTAAGGTGGTAAACAGGTTTCTGTCAATATTTAAATGTTAGTACTAGGTAAATGCGTACTATACCATCCAATACTGTCCGGAAAACCTAGCAAACCGTAATGATGGCGTATTTGGCTATAGTGTGATTGGTTGGAGGTCTCTGTTGTTGGTTGTTGTGATGTGTACTGTCTTGGATTGATACGTGTATAAAATGTAGGAGTCTTTGAGTATTCTTTCGATTAGAGGTCAAGAAATTCTGATTTGAGGGAGCATCATTTCCAAGAACATAAGACCTGCGTCTTTATACAGTTATGCCTTCATGTGCCTCCTTCATGACTCAATATATGGTTCTCTTAGCTCTAGTTCTCTCCTTCTTACTCAACAGCTCTGCTAAACATGGCTCTTCATCAATGCGCCACCGGCAGCACCAGCACCAGCACCGACACCAGAGCCATATAAATCCCAGCCTCCAACGAGCATATGTTGGTCTCCAAGCTTGGAAGAAAGTAATGTACTCTGATCCCAACAACATAACTGCAGACTGGATTGGTCCATCAGTCTGCAGCTATAGAGGAGTCTATTGTGCTCCCTCTCCCAATAACACCAAAATTCAAGTTGTGGCCGGCATTGATCTCAATCACGCTGATATTGCTGGTTTTCTTCCTGAGGAACTAGGCCTTCTATCTGAACTCACATTGCTTCATGTCAACAGTAACCGGTTCTGTGGCATCCTACCTCAATCTCTCGCAAATCTCACTCAGCTGTTTGAGCTTGACCTCAGCAACAACAGATTCGTCGGTCCATTTCCTTTAGTTGTACTTTCTCTTCCCAGCCTGCGATTTCTTGACATTAGATTCAATGAGTTTGAAGGACCGTTACCTCCTCAACTCTTCAGCATGAACCTGGATGCAGTTTTCGTCAACAACAATTGGCTAACCTCTGTCATACCATCAAACTTGGGCTCCACTTCAGCATCAGTGGTGGTGTTTGCACACAACAATTTTGAAGGCTGCCTTCCTGCAAGCATCGCCAGCTTTGCAAACACTATGGAGGAGCTGGTGCTCATAAACACTAGTTTGTCCGGGTGTTTGCCACATGAGGTGGGATACCTTTACAAACTTAGACTCCTGGATGTCAGTTCCAACAATTTGGTTGGTCCGATACCCTACAGCCTAGCAGGATTAGAGCACTTAGAGCTGCTCAACTTGGCTCATAACGAGTTCGCAGGAAATGTGCATGCTGGAGTCTGCGTGCTTCCTAATCTCTCTAACTTAACATATTCCTACAACTACTTCAACGAGGAAGAAGGCATTTGCATGAACTTGACATCAAGAGGAATTGTGTCGGACGACAGCCGAAACTGTTTGCCGAAAAAGCCTCTCCAGAGGAGCAAGAAGGAATGCAGTGCAGTGTATCAGCACCCTGTCCAATGCCTCGACTATCATTGTGGTGCATCTCATGTTGCTCCTGCCCCAGTGCCTATAGCTTCGCCTCCCAGTGGCTAGCCAAGGCGTATTTCTAGTAATAATTACTATATCCAGTGTGTAAAAGAGCACACATAAATGTAACTGAGACTTCAGTATGTTTTCAATATATATTTTTATTCCCCAAAAAACTCACCCTTAATGCTCAGGGGATGAATCCCAACCCTACGTAAAAATAAGCCTCACGACCTCGGCTTGCAATATATAAGCCGAATTGGTACATTTTCGTGCAGGTGATAGTCTGAATACAATATATTAAAGAGAACATACACTAAGGGTCTTCCACATGGCGCTCCATCACCGAATCTGGAATTCCTACTGCGTCTAAAGCTAACCGTCCTCTTGTAATAGGTGGCAGTTGTGATGCTAAAGTTGATAGATTTGTGCATTGATGTGTGATAAACACCGATGGATATCTATCCTTGTATGATGACCGATGATATGCAAACAACTTTCGTGTGTTGGGGGAATAATCTCTGATGTCAAAATCAGTATAAAGGGGTTTATGTATCAACGATGATCTGCAAGACAACTATCGGTGTCGGGGAAAATCTCTTTGATGGTATGTAAGTACAAAGGTGTTTATGTATCAATAATGAGAATAGAATGAATAGATTAACGTACCGTAAGATTTATAATCGTATAACCCTACGAATCCTTTGAATAACATCAAGTTTAAAATGTATATTCCTTATCAGAATATTCACTTTACCATAATAATTTGGTGCCTCGACATACTTCCTTAAGTAATCTTCAATTATGAGAACAATCAGTCATAGTGGGTTTTGTCCCAGTGACGACGCCAAGAATTTGCTGATGAGTTTCAGGCCAGTCATCATCACTGACATTCGATAAAGTCAAAAGTCAGACCACGTTGATGATCTTTGGTTTCTCGCCACTAAAGCTGACAATCAATTACGATGTTCGCACGCTTCACAAACGCCAAATCTCCATGTTTTAATCATCTTAAGGCTATGACAAGCAAAGAAAGTATATTCGGTGACACTGCACATTTTCACCAGTTTTCGAGGCAATAATTATCATGTTGACTTTTGATAACCACTCAACAAACTTATTGTCCCCCTCTTAACTTCTTCATTTGCATATTTTCTTAGGATTTTTAAGGATGTTTTCTTTGCTTCCAACATTTCGCTTCCCCAATTCTCGAGTCACCCGTTGTTAAAAATGGATATTTCTCTCTTGGTGTGATCAAGATGAATAATGAAAAATAGGACACCAAGATTTGGTAACGCGGAAAACCCAAATCGGAAAAACGGCGGGACTATGTAGTACAAATCTTCCAGTATATGAGTTTATAGTAGGGTTACAAATATCTCACTCAAGTAGGATGGATTGCAAGGCTACTCATACAATGATGGATGCTCACTAACTAGAGGATGAATACTTCTCTCAAGCTCTTAACTCTAAGAGTGGATCCCTTACACTAGAAGGAATAGAAGTGGCTATGGATTAGAGTGGATGGGAATGAATGATAAACTATTCTCCAATACCTCTATTTATAAGTGAACCAAACTAGATCTAGAATTCTCTTCCATCTCCCCAACAACAATAGTAAATGCTTGGAGCCTTCTAGGAGGTAGTGTAGATTCTTCCCTCATAATCCTAGAAACATTCCCTCTCTTCCATCAATGAAGAATTCTAGAATTATGGAGGAAACCCAACAAATCTCCCCCTTCCGACCTAATTAGAGGGATCACCACACCGACACCTTTGCAACAATCATCAAACTTCTCACTTGGTAATGCCTTAGTCATCATGTTTGACCAATTATCAGAGTGTGCATCTTTTCAAGTTGTAGCCAATTTTCATCCAATACGTCCCAAATCCAACGATAAGGAACATCAATATGTTTTGTTCGTGAATGGTAGGATGAATTCTTAGCTAGGTGGATGACACTCTGTTGTCACAATAGATGACATAATTCTCTTGCTTTAACCCCAATTCCAGCAGGAAGTTCTTCATCCACAACATCTCCTTGCAAACTTCTGTAGCGGAAATCAGCACTGATTTCGTCGTAGAAAGAGCCACACACGAGTTTTGATTGCCATGACACAGCTCCCCCTGCAAAGGTAGTTAGATATCCCGATGTTGATATTCTAGACCCTAAGTCTCCAACCATGTTTGCATATGTGTATCCCTCAAACACAGGTTCTTGTTTTCCAACGCACAAACACTGATTGGTTGTTCCTCTGAGATATCAAAGTATCCATTTCACAGCTACCCTTCTTCCTAGGCTTTGACAAGTGTTTTCTCACCACACTAACTGCATGTGCAATATTTGGCCGTGTACATATCATGGAGTACCTAAGACTACCAACAACCGAAAAATATGGAACACCTCTCATATCTTCATCACCTTTTACGCTTTGTTTCTTGTCAAACTTGAAATGTCTGCCAAGTGGTACACTAACGGGTTTGGCCTTATCCATGTTAAACCTCTTAAGAATCTTCTAAATATATCTCTCTTGGGATAGCCAAAGTAGCCTTTCTAATCGATCACGAGTGATCCTTATCCAAGAATTTGCCTGGCTGGTCCATAATATTTCATAGAAAAATAATTACTCAATGCTTTCTTAAGAGCATTAATTTTACCTTTATCCTGCCCAACAATCAACATATCATCAACAGAAAGCATGAGTATGAGAAAGTCGCCTCTATCGTACCTCGTCATGAAGACACAATGATCAGTGTGTGTCTTCTTGTATCCATGATGATTCATGAAGGATTCAAATTTCTTGGACCATTGGTGCGGTGATTGCTTCAAACCATAGAGACTCTTTTTAAGACGACACATCAAATTCTCTTTCCCAGATGTATGAATCCCTCGGGTTACTCCATGTATATTTTCTCCTCAAGGTATCCATATAAGAAAGCCATCTTAACATCGAGTTGTTCAACCTCCAAGTCCAAACTAGCAGCAAGTCCCAACACAACTCAGATTAATGATATCTTCACCACGGGTGACAAAATCTCATCGAAATCTATACCTTTCTTCTGATTCCATTTCTTTAACAACAATTCAAGCCTTATACCTTGGTTTGGGATTTTCCCCCGGTCTTAAGTTTGTACACCAATTTTCACTTTAGATCTCGTTTCCCTTTTGGTAGCTCCACAAGTCATAGGTATGATTCTCGTGTAAGGACTGCATCTCCTCTTGCATAGCCCTTTCCCAATAATCTCCATGATCAGTTGACATGCTTCTGCACAGTGTTGTGGCTCCCCCTTATTGCTGCGTGCCACGTACTCATCTCGAGAGTATCTGGACGAAGGTTGTCCCTCTCTAATGGAACACTGGAGCTCATTTTCTATTGGATTTTCCACTTCCTCCATTGCTCCACCGCCTGTCTAAGGTTGCTCCGTTGTGGTTTGCTCATCATTGATCTCAACTTCATCGTGATTTCCCTCAATTCTTGTATCATCCCGTACCACCAGAGATGCCATAGTATCAACATACCCATTGGTCTGCCTAGACTGGACTTCTTGTGACATCTTGTAATGGATATTAGTCTGGTCTTTGAGAAAGACAACATCTCAGCTTCTAATAATATTTTTCTTGGCTGGATCCCACAACTGAGACCCGAAATCATCTTTGGGTGAGCCAAGGTAGAATCACTCCTTTGTTTTTTAATCTAGCTTGGTCTGTTCATCCTTAGGGATGTGAACAAATGCTCGACATTCGAACACCTTTAGATGGTTGATAATGCATGGGCCTTACGGCCCAACGATAGGAGAGGAAATAAGGGAGACCTTTGGCCCAGGTACCCGAGGGCTGACTGGAAGGAGTTTGATGGAGGCTGATGGGACAGCTCCAGTCCCATCAGCCACCAAACCACATATAACGAGGAGAATGGTGTGACCCAAGGTAGGATTTTTCTACTGGTTCAATATTCACTTATATACGCTTCTACCTGCCTACCTGACCTCAGTCTACTCGTCTTGTAGGTTCAGGTGTATATTGGACTGGTGTAGATCATCCTTAAACATATTACAATATTTGGCATTAACATTGGCTCCATCTGTGAAGATCACATCTACTTTAAACATCTAAGAATCTTGGAGAAGATGGAGGCACAAATACCGGGAAACATGTACAACCAGGTAACAGTGGAAGTGTAACGCACGAGGACGAGCCTACCCCGATGCTGACACCAAAGAGGGAGAGACATCATATCAACACAACATAGGAGGTTGTGAACAACTCAGGGGTCTTCAAACGATAGCGGCATCCCAGAAGGAAATGATGAGGCTAAAATAAATGGAGGATAGGCGACCCCAATGGAGAAGACATGATTTTCACCACAAATATCTTTTCCCAGAGCAAGCGGGTGATTCCGAAGGACCCAGTAGAGGAGGGAGGGGGTCGCAGACAGTTCAGAGTAGAGCAAGGAGGGAGAAAAACACGACCTCTTCTGGAAAAAGGAACGAGTCGGAGCTAGAGAAACTGTGGCAGACCGCAAGTTGAGAGAGGGATATGTACCACTTTAAAGGGGCGAGGAACAGGTTGGGCGAAAGGCATCACCAAAAGAAAGAGAAGAAGGCTTGAGTAGGGAGGCTAGTGGCTCGTTGTTTACCAGGCGTATACAGCTGTTTACGGTGGATCCAAAGCTGAAAATACCGATGAACTTGGGGCAGTATAATAGTGAGGCCGACACGGAGGATTACTTGCACACTTTTTTCATCAACATGGCCACTTTTACGATCGCAAGACATATAGTGCAAGTTGTTCGCAACCACCTTGATAGATGCAGTAAGGGTATGTTTTAGAAACCTAGAAGATGGGAAAATCGACAACTTCAGTCACCTGGAGGAATTTTTTGACCCATTTCATGCAGAGGAAAAAGTTTCAGAAGACAAGATCTGAGTTGCTCGCCATCAGGCAGAAGCTAGCGGAGACACTGTCGGCGTACTGGGAGAGGTTCAATGACGAGGCAAACCAAGTAGAGGAAAGAAGTAGCCAGTTCCTCATTTATACATTCAAAAATAGTTTGAGGTACGAGTTGTTATTGAGGGACTTCACCTTGGACCCGCTGACGACAATTGATGAACTAATGAGGAGAGTTGAGCTTCAACAGGGCATATCTAGCTGACAAAAGGAGGAAGGAAGTACAAGGGACCAAAGTCCACAGAAGGCCGACAGGGAGAGTTCGGAAGAAAAGTTGAGGAAAGTCGGGGCTGTTCGAGCAGCTGTGTGTAGGAAAAAGGCATATTAGATGTACCTCCTAGGATGAAGAAAGAGCCTGACATGAGAAATAAGTTTCAGTTTTGTGAGTATCATGATGATCATGGCCATGATACAAATGACTGAATTCATCTGAAGCATAACATTGAGGATGCAGTGTAGAGCGGCGAACTAGCGCATTTGGCAAAAAGCGGTAAGGATCATAACAAGGCTACCTACCAAGGCAAGAAAAAGTATGGAGAATTTTGCAGACAGTTAGATAGTTGGGGTAGGGAAAGGAGCCCCAACAAAGAACGGAGGTGAGATAAAGGAAATGAGGTAGCCAGGGATGAGAAAGGTGATGAACGCCACAAGAGGCAGAGAGAGGGTACTCCAGGAAAGGATGACAGAGTGGCTACGGTGACAGACATATACACCATCATAGACGGAAGCACAGGAGGAAGGATTAAGTCTCAGTGAAAGGCACGATGCAGACAGAGACCGTAACCAATGCCAGAGGAAATGAAGTTGGGAGCGAATGAATAAATAATGTTTAACGATAGCGATCTACTGTCGGACTAGCCGAATGATGGAGATGCGGTAATGATAACAGCCAGGCTGATGGATAAGAGGATTCATCGCGTATACGTAGACGGCGAAAGCTCTGCAGAAGTCATGTATTGGCACTGTTTCGAAAGATGGATGAGAATACCAGGAGGAACTTAAAACAAACGAGCCCCTCCAGTGGACTTTGCAAACAGAACGGTTTGGACGAAAGGCACCATACTCCTCCCCGTGATGGTGGGAGAAGGTTAAAGGAGTAAAACCGTGAACATGGAGTTCATACTTGTGAAGGCAAACAACCCATACAACCTGATACTGGGCAGGCTGGCGTTAGAATTTCTTAAAGGCATATTGTTGACCCTGCACATGCTTTTCAAATTCCCAACTAGGGGAGAGATATCCATGGTAAGAGGAGACCAACAGAGATCTAGAGAGTGCCATAGGATCGCACTCAGCAAGAGGAAACGAGAAGATGGAGGCAGGAGCCACGGGATACAAGTAAACAAAGCAAGGCCTGTCAGGTTAATCAAGGACAGAAATGACCCATCAAAGCTTGGCCCAGAAGTAGAAATAGTAATATTACACGGAATTTGGTCAATGCAGGTAGGAACCTTTCTCCCGCCTGAAGTGAAAAGCTAGTTGGTAAAGGTCATGGAGGAGAATGGGCGAGCCTTTGCCTAGAAACCGCAAGATATGACAGAGGTGCCAAAAGATGTCGGCTGCCATGAACTGAAAGTGGATCCCTCTTACAAGCTGGTCAAGTAAATGTGGAGGATACTGTGTAGGGAGAGAAATGAAGTAGTCAACAATGAGGTGAGTCATCTAGTTGCAGCCGGGATCCTGAAAAAAATCACCTACCCAACTTGGCTGGCTAACCTAGTATTGGTGAAGAAGACTGACAGAAACTGGAGGATATGCATAGATTATACGGACCTGAACAAGGGCTTCTCCAAGGACTGCTACCCACTGCCGGTCATTGACCAGAAGAAAGGAATATATGGTTAATGAATTAGAGGCACTGGGAACCATCAAAACCTTAGCTGGGTTTCCTAAAGTATAGAGGGTACCTTCAATGACCTCGATCGAAATGTAAACTTGAGCGTGCATGTTTGGCCACCCACCTTCACTAGCCCTACCTTTAAGAGCACCAAGGGTTTGGACGTGTACCTCAATCAAGGCATTAAGAACTCTGATATCTTCTGCTCTGAACTCCTACATCATTGACCTTTATTTGCCTTTTCCCAGTATTCCTTCTCTTCATGCCTTCCTTTCTCACACTATGTGCAATGCACTTGAGATGATTCTTTATGATCGTTACAAATACTTAGACCACATTGTATGCTCCAAGTTGAGGTACATCTTTTTAAACTAGAATATGTAAAAACTTACTCGCTTCTCATCCGTATATCCCAGGGCATAAAGGTTTGAGTTATTGTTTCAATCCAATTTCGGCTAATTTGTCAACTATTTCCCCATTGAACACTGAATTTTCCCTTATCTATTATTGTGTTCTTATCCTTAGCTCGAATGATCACCACAGGATGAAGAATTGGGACCTGGAAGTACCTTTTCCAAAGTTATGTACTACTACTATAGTCTCTTTGGATTCTATTCTTAACCAACCTTAGAGACTTTAGTGGAGTCACATCCTTCATCTCATTCAGTACCAAGAGATGCCCATTCGTAAGGTCTCCATAGTTACATTAAAATTTGATAAATTTCTTCCAGATCTGTATTCATGTACCTCCAACCTTTTTTTTGATGGAAAGTGTGCTTTATAAATCAAGATCAACAAGGCTTAGTTTAGGCCATCACTCCATGCCTTTTTACATACAAATTCACTACCCAAAGATGACTATACATATTTGATTGCAACTATCAAAATAAAACCGAGCTCTTCACTTCTGCTTTGATCCTGTCAATCAGTGTTGGTTTTCCATTCACATTCACCAATGATTTTCTGGATTAGGATTTCCTTTTCCCGGTGTTTACCTTGCAGCAGTTTTTGGTTCATTTCAATCCATAATTGGTAGAGAGATGTGGACATCAGTTGCAGCTTCCTCCATTGCTTCCTTATCATTAGTTGATAGAGCTTCCTCTTCAAGCTTCTCAGGTTGCAGGTACCTCCCAAATTCAGTTTCTGGAAAACATCAGTAGTGAAGGGGCATTTAAAGAACATGTGCACTGCACTCTCCTTTTCAGTTTGGCAGAAACAACACAGGTCATCTCCAGGAATGATCCTAAATCTGACCAGTCTATCCACAGTGGCAAGCTTACTCTTGAACAACATCCATAGGAAGTACCTATACCTAGGTTGTAACTGAGAGTGCCATAGAAGCCTTGCCATATGATCTATTTGTGTTCCACCTTTCAGTATATTATAGGCTTTCCTGATGCTAAACCATCCCTTACCTTTTACACATCCTTCCAATTTCTCTGCCATCATGTTTTTCAGTCTTATGATTGACTTCCAGCCCCAACTGTGTGATTCAGATTCTCTGTAAGTGCTGAAGTTCTTACCTCTTATATAATATGCATGTACCCACTGCACCCATAGGATATCTGCCTTGGAGGAAATATCCCAGACAAGTCTACACAAAGAAGCTCTATTCCAGAGAGATGGATCCCTCAGACCCCATCCCTCAACTTATTTTGATCTGCACATTGTGTCTCATGCTACAACATTGAAGCCCCTTTCACCCTGCTGTCTCCCCCATACGAAACTTCTGCACAGGTCTACAATCTCCTTGTGGATACTTTCAGGTAGTTTGAACACACTAGTCCAATACCCTGTGATGCTCAGTAGCACAGTGTTAACCAGTTACACTCTTCTTGCATATGATAAGTTTCTGGAATCCCACCTCTTGAGCCTTCCTGTTATTTTTTCAAGCAAGATACTGCATGTTGTTGCCTTCCACTGGATAGGCTTCAGAGGTAAGCCCAAATATTGTAGGGGGAATTCCCCTTTTGCAATCTGCAAGATATCCTGCAACATATCTTTTTCCTCCCTGTCCATGTTTGAGAAAAAAACCTAGGATTTTCCTTCATTGACAGCTAAACCTGTGGTCATCCTGAATTCTTGTAGTGTATTCTTCACTCCAGTGAGGGATTTCTTGTCAGCAGCAGCAAAAATGAGTAGATCATCAGCAAATAAAAGGTTGTGCACCCTAACCTTCTGACATCTCTGATGGAATCCAATTTTTTTGTTTTTAAATTGGTGATCCGGCAACCTTGACAGATACTCCATACTGAGGACAAACAGCAAGGGGGACATTGGATCCCCTTGTTTAACTCCTTTTCCCCCTTCAAATGTTGGAGAGATGACTCCATTTATTGAGATACTAAAGGATGAAGAGGTGACACACTCTCTGATCCACTTAATGAACATTCCTGGCAGTCTGAGTGCTCCTAGTCACTGGAATAGAAATTCCCAATTGAGGCTGTCAAATGTCTTTGAGATATCAACTTAGGCAGCTTTGTTTCAGGTCACCATGGCTATATTTGTGGATCAGTTCTTGGGTCAACAGAATGTTGTGCACTATATTTCTGCCTTGTACAAAGGCAGATTGGTTATTTGAAACCAGTATGGGAATCACCACCCCTAGTCTAGTGCATAGTATTTTTGTCACTATTTTGTAGATGACTGAACAACAAGATATTGGCATGTAATCAGAGGGGCTTTGTGGTTGTGTTTTTTTGGGGATCAAACTGATCACTGCCTTACTGAAGTGGGAAGGGATAGCCTCACCTTTAAAAAAACCTTGCACTGTCTTTGTTACTCCCTCTCCAACTATACTCCATGTTTTTTTTTTGAAAAAGTGGCTAGTGTACCCATCATGGCCTGGGCTTTTGCTAGATTTAATACTTTTGAGAGCCTGAAGCACCTCATTTCCTGAGACTGGTCTTATCATTTGTGCCTGCTGTTGCACTGAAAGTACTGCCTTCCCTTCCACCATCTCATCTTTGATCCTCACTTCAATGCAATCCTCTTGTCCCATTATTCCTTTGAAGAATTTGACCATTTGTTCCTGAATCTTTTCCCTCACCTGGATCAGATTACCATCAACTATTAGTGTAACAATGTGATTGGAGTATGTCTTTGTTTTTAGCAATGCATAAAACAGACTAGTAGGCATATCTCCTTCCTTCAGCCACCTCACATTTGCCTTATGTTTCAGGAATCTATGCTCAGCCTCTGCCAGTAGGTAAGCTTCATTCCTGCTTTGTGCCTCTTCTATTTGCATTTGCAAAGAGGATGGATTCTGAGAAAGGGCTCTCTGATCATCCTCCCATTTTTGTTTTGCATTTGTAGTTCTCTTTTGAATTTATGAGAATTCCACCCTATTGAGCTTCCTTAAGGGGGCTTCCAACATTTTCAGCCTGTTGGATAGTTGTGTCAGATTTGTTACCTCCTCCATCTCCCATACAGCTTTGACTATTGCCTCAAATTGGGGGGATAATGACCACATGTACCTCCAACCTTGCTTGGCTGGTTGCCTATGGTTTCCTGCCATGTGACTATGCAAGACTGGTACACCACCTTGATTCCGGGTAAACTCCGACTTAACTTCCTAGAATTCTATAGTTGTAATTCTAGTTTCTTGTTTTTGTATTCCTTATTGCTTTTTTGGTAACTACGGTGGCTCTAGCCTCTTCTCTGTTATTATGCATGTACTGTTCCCACAACACATCCTTCTTTATCTGCTCCCGACTTTCTCTTAGGTAAGGATCCTAGTGATTAATTTCTCTTGCTTTCTAACAGAGGTTTACACAAACTAATTAGGGTAGGACACTTGGTTGATATACAAGTTTAGATTTACTACATTTAACAACCTAATCTTATCGCATTGGTTATTAAGTAGTAATGACAATATATATTATGATTATTACTTCATTTTCTTATTTTTGGGGTTTAATTTTTATTATTTTTAGAACCTTTCAATTTAAACTGAGAACCTGATTCAAATTTTGGGCTCGCCATCCCCATGTAATTAAAGGTTTTCTCAATTAAAATAAAAAGGTCACTTTCTTAGTTTTATATATTTTTTGTTTTTATAAAATTCATGATTTCATACGTTAATCCAATCATTCCTAATGGAATATTTTTTTATAGGATGTCTCTTCTTTATAATAGCTTGAATAACATAATTTTATATCCAAAAATATATAAAAGTTTTCCTAAGAGTAATGATTTTAAATCTTCTGTCGTGTCCGCTTAATAGGCTACTCTAGAGTTCTCACCCAAATATTCACTTGCTGTAAATATTTTTCCAGGTAACATTAGTTGTCAGTATGATATTCTAGGGCTAATTTTGGAGTAGTTCCCAAATAATTTTTATCATTTATTAAGTTTAAGTGGAGACTTTTATTAAGGTATGTTTTGGTTCAACCTTTGCTTGATTTCTGAAGCTCGGATACCACATCTGTAACACCCCAGAAATTTGACCAAGTATCAGGTCGGAGTACGAATCCAATGAAGAAGATTTCCTTGATGTAGAAACGAGAAATACATATTACGTGGAAGCGATTTTAGAATTCAAAACTTAACTTACTATTACAATGAAAGTCTTATAATGAGTATTGCACATGGTTTAACAATAAAAGTTCTAAATTGGTTTCTGGATTCAAAAGCTCATCCAAGATCCTATCCCAAATGAACTAAATGTGTCACGTACGAGCTCTCACTCTATCTGTTCAGCTACATCTGTTAGGGTTGTTTTAAACTAGGGCAAACTCCTTGGTTAGTGAGGTTCTATCGCCAATATTTTCAAAATGGAGTTTTAGTGATCACATAAAGTAAATATCCACATAAGTCATAGCAAACACTGAAGGATACGGGATGTTTATTCCAAGACACAGTCAATTTTATATATGGCCACTGTAACTGACATCAGAGCATAAACCCTTCAATGGTGCCTGAAAGCTATCAGATCAAGAAATCCGTACTCGTCAACCACACACAAGATGTTCAGTTATGAGCTTGTATGGTTATGCTAGCATACCGAAACTCCACGTGCAACCGATCTAATCAGACAATCCAGTCTATATTGTTCCCCGTCGATTTTTATTGAACTACAATCGCGTCGGCTACCCTAAAAAGCACAGACAAGTAGTCAGGTAGCACGCAATTCAAGTTGGACACGACAAGATAAAGTACAAGCCGGTCATACACATATAATATCATGTTAATTATATTCACATAATATCACAATAATTAAGCACAATGCGATAAAGAACACGTTGTAATTAATTATTATGAAATCAAAATTATTAACAACAATGATCACAATATTAACATAATATTTTATGACTAATCTAAAATTTTCAAATAACCCATTTAAAGCAATAAGCATAATATAGCATGCTATATTCACTTTTAAATCCAATTTGTGATAGAACGATGAAAACATTCACCTTAATCACACGTAGGCTCAGTCTAAATTCCCCCAACTTCATAATAAATTAATCCAAACACCTTAATTTCCGTATCCTGCTTGTAAATGGGTTGATATATTTCTTCATAATTTAATCTGAAAAAAACAGCCCTCATTATTAAAGAGTAAACTTGAAAAGGAGAAGTCCCTTACAACAGTGTCACCAACGTCATTCGTCGTCCGGGGCATTTTCGAATTTTC
>JAULKK010000011.1:4599727-4624594 GCA_032355705.1 Rubia peregrina
ATTTCTTCTAATTTACACTTTAAACCTTGGTCTTTCCATGACTTATGGAAAGACCGTCTTTCAAGAGACGGACTCATATTTATATGCGAATTGTACACAATGCAGTATTTAAAATAAATATATGTTTATTAATATTATCTTATATTTATTTTCAATTAAAAAAATTAACTCAATCTTGTTGATATTTAATAATTAATTATTTTATCTTTGGACAAAAATAATATATGTATTTTATATAGATGAACATTAACTTTTGTGTAGAATATGAAATATATGTTGATAATGAATCAATAACCATTAAAGTAAAGTGATGATAAAATTATGTATATTTCAGTAAATAGCATTAATTCTCTTAGTTATAAATAGAGGTATAAGATAACGTGTAAATATGCATATGAAAATATGGGGTTGAATTCGAATTCTAAAAGGGTAAAATATTTTAGATGTAATATTAAAAATTTATTATGCAACATGTAGTGATTAGAAGTTTATGACCTGATTAATGCAACCAGAAAATTGTATCTTCATTTCTTATAATTTGTAATTTTAACCTTGATTTTTCCATAGCTTATGGAAAGACCATCTTTTAAGAGACGGACTCTAAAATTATTTTATATTCTTACCATATGTTACAAAAAGACAGAGTTTAATTAGAATAATAAAAAGCTAAAAGGTTTTAGTTGCAAGATTAAAATCGGTTCTCGTAGAACCTAAATTAGAATTGTGAGATAAGTTAGATTCATAAATGTCAAGTAGAAGAAACAATGCATAAGCACAAGTTTTTACATGAGACGAAATGAAACCTTAACTGCAAAGCAGAATTAGAATATGCAAATGATAACATTTAATCACACCTATGCTAATCACTCAACTCTCAACCTACAGGACAATGTGGAATCAGATCATATTAGTCTAGACTTCAGAACAATCAGTTATCATCATTTAAGTCTTCTATTGACGTGGACCCCTTAAATGATAAACAAAGTTTTCACCTTATATGTGTATTCAGCAGCACATTATCAACATAAAAATCTCTTTTCACCAAACACAAGAATTAATAGCAGCTATTCTCTGCAACAGTTTCACAAAATAACATATACCTTTCGATTCTCTGCAACATTTTAAACAAACATCACCGAGTAACTCATATAACCGCTGAGTTGAAGCGAAATTGAAGCGCGAAATTAAACCTCACCGTTTAGTGTGCCAGCCAACCACCCATTCTTTTAACTAATCTAGCTTTAGATCATTAATGTTAAATTTTGGAAAATGGCTGCTTGGACGAGTTATTCATTCCAAATGGTGCAATAAGAGATATGGTGGAAAATATGAGCCAGATGATGCAGCAGTTTCTTCACAGGAAGGTAACATGGTACACCACGGCTGTGGCGCGATAGATATTTTCAGCTGAAGCCACCGATAGAAAAGTCTTGCATAGCTGTCTATCGTACCATTTGCATTCACCTGTATATCCATATCAATACACAAGCACCATCCGTGTGAGTTTTACATTCTAATATCATAAACTGGACAAGGAAAGTAAAGATGACAGGGAGTTTCATTCTTACTTGTAAAAAAGGAAGACAATTAGAACATTCACAAAAAAAATAAGATAGTAGTATGTAAACCAAATGCTATAGCACCTGGAAAAAGGTAGAAACGCATCGCATAATCAGGACTCCAAGACTTTAATCTTTTCAAGACAATTTTGCATGCTCTTTAGGACATAGTCAGTGATTTGAGCTTGAGGCGTTAACTTGTACTGCTCAAACTTTGATTCGTCGCACTTCTGTGCAGCTTTCTTGAACGCTTTTATATTGCCTAGTAGGATAAACCAGAAAATTGTAGGATGTCACCGAAATATGTACTTGATCATCACATGTAAACACCAGGGTAGAATGACAGATGTTGCAAACGACTGTATGGCGAATATCTCCATCAAAATAGCATAAAGAAAGTCTGTGTGTCCTACGTGCAAAATTAATAAGAGAAGTCATGTTTCTCTAATTCAACAAACATATTTATTCAAGCAATTGTTATAGCAGCAGCAGCAGATTCTCTATGAAGGAGAGGAATAAAAAACATAAGTAGATAAGACTTCAGTTCCGAACCTAAGTCATTCAAACCACACAATCTCCGAGTGAGGTTTCTTCAGTCCCTTATTGCTTCTACCTATAACTGACGCAGTTAATTAAGACTCATAATCTCACTGTATACAAAAGCCACAACAATAAAAAAAAATCTATCTATCAATACCTTCCAATTCAAGACTACATTCCCTTTTAATGCATAGCCTAAACAACCTCCCAGGTCAAAACTCCATGGTTGCTGAATTTCCAATCACAGAGGCACTTACTTTTATAGAATAGGAAACAGAAAACTTATTAAACAGAAACAACAGCATTAAAACAATTCTAAATTCACAAAATTGAGCCTAATTCAGCAGCACAAACCTCATCACCCCATGATTGGCTTCTTTCCCTGAGAGGCCTCAGACTCAAAACAGGCTGGAGAGCTGCGAGCAGGAGCCACAACCCAAAAATAATTCTTGACAGCCCATAAAATTCCATCAGCTCCATCACAAGATCAACTCAAATTCTACTCCTTGACGCTTTTTGCAAGAAACCCAGATGAGAGGAGGATCCCATTACACTTACAAGGGAATTTTTTTGGCTTAAATAATGAAAGGATACAACTATGAAAGAACAGCAAAAAAAGGTTGCTTAAGGTGAAATCAAATAGTTTAACTAACCACCTCACAACAAATGGTTCAGACAACGATCAATCCAACAGAAAGAGAGGTCTCAACCAACGAACAAAGAGGGATTTTTGGGTGTTTCTTGTTGGGGTTGAAACTTTTAACAATGTCTTCACTGGTCAAATGGTGTACCAGACAGAAAGATACAGATTCAGACTCAATTTTCACTCAATTTTAAATCATGGAACCATAGTATTCTAATAAAATCGAAGCACACAGATTCCCTTACTGTCTTGGTTTTAAAATGCGGGATGCGCTAAAATGCGTTAAACCCCAAAATTAGAATAATGCGACATACGATGCGAGTGCATCACGGTTCCGATGCGCTACCTATTTTATATTCAATACATATGCATATATGCATATGCAAGGCAAGTTAAAATAATCAAATATAAAGTTAGATTCATAATAACTTCAACCAAATAGCAAATAGCGAATTAACTAACAAGTACCAACAACAATACAAGAATAATATCAAGTTTCAAAACTCCCAAGTCTCGAAAAAAACACATTAAAAAACCAAAACGATACAAACACAACTTATTAGTTCCTAAGAACTATAATCTTAGACTTTAGACTCAAAAGTTTTTAAAAAATTCAAGTTTAAAGATCATCAAGGAAAGTCTTAGACGGACGACCGAAGAGAGCCGTCGACAAGGATGAGTGGAGAGAGTCTTAGATGGACAACCGAAGGGTAGAGAAGCAACGGACGAGCCGATGAGGAGAAAATAAGAAGGCTAGGGTTTCCTTTTCTATATTTTTTGGCTTTTAACTTGAATGAACTTTTTAATTAAATGGTTTTTTTAGCAATCCAGCGCATCAAAGCCATGATGCGACCGCATCAGGGAAAACTAGTGCAGCAAAGCAACTAATGCGGGGAGGCAGCACAGCAGAGCGCATTTTAAATCCAAGCTTACTGTCAAGTGATGTTGCACACAAGTCTCTATTTCTAAAGTTTGCTTTACCATTACTTTAAATATTAAGCTAGGTAATAAACACCTTATTATGAAAGTGTGAAGGCACAAATTTTCTAAATACAACTTGGAAATAACAAGAAGTCATAATTTCATAATAAGAAATTGAAGAAGCAATGGTGTGCGTGGTATTCATCTCACCCATTAAGTGATCTTTTATGGCATAATTAGTGCACAGAGTAATAACCACATTTACATGCTAACAATTATGGAGGCCAAATATTGATTTAGCACCCGCCAAAATTATGACAGCAATGTGAGCAAAGTGATAATTAAAGCCATCCTAGAGGTTTTGCATTCACTCGTTAATTCTCCTCACCCATCATTGAGTACAGAACACATTTAGTCAGCAACCAATACCACGAATCTCCTCTTAAATCATAGTACCCATAAAGGAAAATTAGAAATAGCTCCTTCATGACAAGTGAAAAGAAAAGAAAAGGATAAATATGAAACATCAGATCTTCTAATCATTCACTTAATGATATGCATGGATTGAGGCAGAATTTCAAATGCAAACCATTAAGAATAGTGGCATATATAATGCTGAATCAACCCATTCTCAGCAATATGACAAAGAGTAGCATAAGTAAAACAGAAATATCACACAATATATGTATATGTAGCAAAAGAATGTAAACATAGCACCTACTGGAAAACTGCAGACATGTCAGAGCAAATAACAAGCTAGAATGCATTTAACACATACTCTAGACTTGGAGAAGATGCAGACTGTGCTGCTAAATGTATGAACATATCAGCAACCCAAAGGATTTCATAACTACATTACAGAGGACATAAAAGGGAAAGGCATAATAATCTCAGCAAATAAGCAGGAAGACTGAAGTTTCTTTAAAAGAGTTTCATGTAGGTAGATACAACGACAACGTCTCCCGCACTAGACTAGTGAACAAGATGAAAAGTGTAAACATCTTCGAACAATCCAAAGAACTAAAATACTGGTTTTAAGATCCTAGATGGCAGCACTTTGCTGCAGCAAAAGCAATTTCTTCTCATGTTCATACATTTAGACAGATCAAGCATTTTAACTTCATGCTATAAAGCCTCTTTCACTTGTGCATAAAATCAGAATGAATGCAATTATACCCAATCAGTGGTAACTATAACTTCATACTTGACAAATCGTAGAGCAACTATCTAAGGCCAAAAGAAAAGAAAGAGAACTGCACAATAACATGAACTGCAAGATCACAAAACATAACCAACATCAAACTTTCATTATTTCAGTTTTCACTTAGCTTAATTAACGATCCTACTATCCTTCGACACCAAACGAAACGAAACTAGAATAGAGTTTTATTCCCAAGATTCGCCAGGTTCTAACAACAAAAAGATTTCTAACACAAGAGTTCATAATCACAGCCAAAGCTATTTTATATCCTAATATCAGTTCTAACAACTAAAAACAATTCGATTACTTACCAAGTTCTTCTTATCCTCCCCTTCAACAAATAGCTCCCGAAACCTGTAATCCTCACCTTGCAAAGCAACTCCAAAGCTAATCCCTTCTACAACTCAAAGATTTTGGAAATTTAAGAAAACAGAGCAACCTCCGGCATCGAAGGCATCCAAGCTATGCCGGAGGTGAATCAGAGAGGAGAAACGATTGCTACTACAAGCTCAATTCTTTCTTATGTGATGTGGTTGAATCTCTTCTTTGAAGATTGTGATGAATAACAGATCCACGAACAGATCCATTTATTTTGGTTAAGGCAAAATCTTGGTTTACAGAAAGATGAGATTTAATTAGAATAAATAATAAAAGGTAAAAAGGTTCAATGCAATATTAAAAATTTATTATGCAACACGTAGTAGTTATAAAGTTTATAATTCGATTCATGCAACCCAAAAAATTTATCTTCATTTCTTTTAATTTACACTTTAAACATTGGTCTTTCAATGACTTGTGGAAAGACCGTCTTTCAAGAGACGGACTCTTTGGTTAATCATTTTATATTTTAGACTTTATTTTATATTATTCTAAAAATATTTAGAGTGCGTCTCCGAGTCAACATTACGATTGACCATACACTAGTCTTAGCCGGCGAATTGGCTTGAAGAGTTACGGATAGAGATAGCTATAGTAGCAAACTAGGGTTAGCACTTTGCAACCCTAGAGCCATCGATAAGGTGATTCACCCCCTTTTCCTTTTTAGGCCTAGTGAGAAGTATTTGTGGTGTAGTGCCCAGGACGTTATAACATGGGGGAGATTCAGATATGCACAGCAGGCAGGCCCATTGTAGCACTCTCCAAATTACGGAGATAGTGCCGATGGAAAATTACATGTGCACTCTACGTGAAAGGTATGGGAAAATTTTGACCTTTGCCACACCACGTGTTATAAACACTAGAATAGGTTTGTTGTTTTGTATATGATAGAATTGAGGATCGAGACAACATTGATCATGTTAAGAAAATACTCCCCAAGTGCTAGTTTACATAGTTTATTCTCTTATGATTCGCATGCTATTAGTTCTTAGTAAAACACCCCCAGGCCTGTTTTAGCAATACTAGTTATTCCTGATGACGACCCGATCGCGGCTGTGTTTAGTTGACTCTTATATTCCTAACATCTCTGTGGATAACTCCGGTCTTACCACTATCTAACCCATAGGTAGCATAGTAGTAGGAACGGGAGCAACAATAAAAAAATATCTTTGACCTTAATCAAGCTCCCTCTTGTTTTAATTAGTGGATTTTTTGTGATTGATTAATTAAAGCAACGCCGGGAGGGTGCGGGTCAATGATGATATGCGGGTGAACCTGAACACTTCATACACCCTTACTTTAGCCACCTTAGTGGAGGCATGGATTATTTTTTATTGAGGGTATATATATATATATACTGGCACTACAAATGCTCCAAATTCATTAGGCTTCCCCAGGGTACGAGAACCAGGCTCAGACCGACATTTACACTACAACACCTTGTTATAGATCTTGATCAGGGTTTAGGGGTAGTCCCTAGAGGTTTCCATGAGCGGGATTATGAGCAAGCTGAGGAGGATGAAGACGAAAGAGTTTCCATGGATGAGGATCAAGTCCACCCACAACCAGCACAGTCACCCCCATAGACTATCAGCTCATGTATCAACCTCTTCTTGACCATCAATTTATAAAGACTCTTCCATTTGAGCAGTAATTTGTACCACTACCCTTCTTTGGACCGATTAACATATATGAGCAGCCTTACCATTCTGCAGGGCATATATCTAAGGGTTCTCGGGAGACATAACCACACAGGCACATCATCTCTTACCACACTGACTTGTTTGGGGAGCCAAGCAGACAAAGCATCTGTGGGCCTTCTGATTTTGAGCTGCAAAGATACAACATCTCCATTCTTTTCCAGCATGAGTATCAACCCTGGCAGCATCCGCAGTATAGCTCATTTTGGGAGCATGGTTCACCGGGATTCTGACAGTTTACATCATCATATAACACATGGGTCCAACCACCACAACATGAGCTAGGTTAGACGTAGTCTTGGAGAGATTCCATCCTTGGGGTCCAGCAGGATGTGAGCCACCTCAGCGCCAGGTTTGATTATCATGAGGATTAGATAGCTTATAGGTTTGATAATGTGGATGAGCAGCTGCAGTATATGAGGATGGACATGGGCTTACTCTACCACGGCATGAGAGAGATCACTGGTCGGATGAGAGCCGCGGGTATTGGAGATGATCACCCTCACCAGGAGTCGCACGAGCTGGGGTGTAGAGCCAGGCGTGGTGGACGGCGATGAAGAGTTGAGTGTTTCCAACCTTTTCCTACCTTGGTCACATGCATTAGGGATAATGCATGAACTATGTGTGGGGGAGAGAGTTTGAACACCTTCATTATGGGTGGCATCTATTTTTCTTCTATCTTTTTATCTTTGTTCTATTTTGATTTGAATGATGACTGTTTTCCCTGTTTTCTTTCCCTCGGTATTTTGAAAAATTGTTTTATAGGTGTGAGGCCACCATTTTGTAGTTGTTTGGGATGTTGGAACACTTGGTTGTGTTTTTTGTTTCTTCTTATTCTCATTGTAGTATGAAGCCCATATTTAGGGTATTTTTTGCTACACAAAGTTTTAAGTTGAAAATCTGAAAGGGTGACTTAGGAAATAATATGAAAGGTCTGGATAGGTTAAAAAACTTATGAAAACGTGAGTGGCTAAATGGTGTGGAAAAAGGTGAGAAGTGAGCTTTGAAAATAAAAAATTTTGTGGGATGCTAGGATGAAAACCCGAAAGGGCACCTAGGAAAAATGAGAGAAATTGAGAGAAATAAAAAAATTATCCTATTCTATTCTTTGATTGTCTTTGGAATTTCTTTTGGTAGAGTAACTTAGCTTCACACATTCATATTTTGTGAACCTCACCTTTTAGTTAGTATGTTGGTTTGATAGGTTATCTTAGTTTCTTTGGGATGTGGGGGTTAAGAGATTCTTACTTTTTGGGGGAACTGGGGTAGTCCAGTAATAAATGTTGGATTTTTGGGGAGTTCTTTGCATGTTATGTTTCACTGGGATCTTTGCTCGTTGTTGTTTATTCGAGGGCGAGTAAAAGTTTAAGTGTGGGGGATTTGATGAGACGCTAGGAGTATGTGTTTCCTAATGTATTTAGCACATCTTTTAATAGCTTTTGTTAGGTTTATTGCTAGTTTTAAGTGGGTTTACATTACAAAGGTTGTAGATATCCTTGATTGGGTTTTTTTTTGTCTAAATCCCTTGTTTTGTAGATTATTTAGATCTAATGGATACTATGTCCTTACGATCATCTAGATCCTATTTTGTGAGCTTCATTATAGATCGCTCGTAACCAATTTTGAGTAGCTTAGTTAAGGTCATTTGCAAAAAATGGTAGAGGATATTTAAAGGCTATTAGCAAGGATGGTAGTAGACCGAAAGCCAGTTGCTTAATCGTGGTAGTAGATGGAATGCGCCGAAGAAGAAACAGTCAAAATCTGGAAATAAACGAAGATCGGCATGGCCCTTGTGCTTTTACACGGCGCATCCCATATAAATAGCATGTGTGACTAAGTCCTGGCGCGGGCTGTGTTCTTTTGCATGGCCCATATACCTTGAAGATCAAGACACAGACTCCAATCCATGCCCGTAGCCAAATGCGTGGCCGGGACATCAGAATCCAAGGATTGCGATTGCAGTTTTTGGCTGCATGCATCTACACAAGCTGGACCAATCATATAGCCGAATGCACTCTCTATTCGCCCACCACACTCTTTTACACTTTTCGCGCGATCAGTTTATCCAGAAACTGTCTCTAGTCTGCGGGTCGTGTGCTATTGTATGGCTCGTCCCGAATGGATACTGGAGTTTCCCTTTGTTTTGGACTTCTCTAAGACCCATTTCCACCTATTATATAAAGAGCACTAGACTGCTTGGGTTTAGGGAGCCTTCATAATTTTAGTTTCTTTTTTCCTAGTTCTTTTTCCCAATTATTTAACTCAAAGTGTTGGTTTCCTGATGCATCTCCATACCATGAATTTGGGTTACCACTCAACTCCGGATTGGTAGAATTATTTTATGTGTACCATTCTCGATCTCATTGGCCTTGGGAACCAACAACTCCTACCTCTCTCTCTTATTCGCTCAACAAAGAGCAAGGCTCCGTAGGGTGGTCGCAATGACATGTCCTACAAAGTCTCACTCATTAAACCTCTCTTCTCCAAACACACACACACACACACACACACACATATATATATATATTTGTATTTTTTTCTTTTCAATAAAAAATAAGAAAACACATAAAAATTTAGATTCTTAATGCAAGAGTTCTCTGTTGACACCAAGAACTCAAGCAATAACTATTCCGGAAATATTAAAAAAATTTACAAAAAGGACACAAACAAAGACACAAAAAGACTACAAGACAAATAAATCACAAACTACTCTTCCAACCAGTTATGCAAAAATAACAATCAAATTTAAACTAGTATCACTGACAGCGGCTCCAAAATTTAATCTTCACCCCACGGGGTCATTACAAAACCAACCTTTCGGGAGATCTTAATCGGCAGAGTGCTAGAGTCAAAGATAGAAATTTATAAGTTGCTCCTATGATCACTACCAACTACTAGAGAGTAGGTAGTGGTAAGTCCAGGATCGTCCACAGAGATAATATAATTCGAAAGTGACTGATAAATAATTTTGATCCTAGATTCTATCATATATAAGACACATAAGCCTATCATATGCATATGTCACATAGTGTGGAGATAACTGGGGATTCCCAATGTTTGTCACACAAAGGTTTGCCTCCACTTTATGAAGCTACCACACCAACTCTATAATTAAGGAAGGCACATCAATCACCTTTTCGATGCTGCAATTCCTTCCTCGTTAATTTCACTCCCAATGCTAACGTACCTTTGCTTAGAAGAACAAGGACTTGCATAGGTAACAACCGTTAGATATGAGAGTGAGGACAATATATCCCGGGTACTTCACTATGAATACCAGTCCCTAGGCCTAGAGAGGCAAAAGATTTGGCATCTAGTGATGACTTTAGGGTTGAGATGACTCTAATCGTTACACCACAACCCTAGTCTCTACAAACTATTATGCTACTCTATTGGGGTTTGCCGAGGGTTTCCCTTCGTTAGAGAAACTATCTTCCCTAACATGAATGATTATTACACGACGATTCAATTAGGTTAAATTCTAACGATCGAGACGGTACTCTCAGGATAGCATGCATGCACTCACCTCCCCGATACTCACGAACCTACAATAGCTCTAACCTAACAATCCCAAAATAGCATGACAATCCAAGCACGATATTACACTAAATATAGAAATATGGGTTCATCATAAAACATGGCATAGCATAAATCTTACAATAATGTAAAGCATAAATAAAGTACAAATATTCATAGAATATAAAGATAGGGAATCTAAGAATTTCAAAAAGTCAACGTCTAGTCATGAATACAATTATTTCCCCAAGAAAATTAACTAATCTACTACTACTAAATCCATGGAATTCATTGAATTAATGTCATTGATCTAAGAACTAAAAAAAGGAAAAGATAAGAAGAACTCTAGAGAGAGAGAATTCTCCTCTTCCTTCTTAGTTACCAAAAATTAAAATCTACATTATGCCTACTTGCTAAATCCTAGGAAGCTAAAGGCTTCTTATATTTTACAAGATGAATGAGCCTCTAAAGGCCCAAGTTTGAAAAAACCTAGTGAAACGCTAATGGAACCATTAGTGCCACGGCAGCACGGGCCGTGTAAAAACACAGAGCCCGTGATGCACGGTTCGTGAAAAAGTGCACGGGTCGTGGCCTGGAGAGCTTGTCCCAGCCTTCTGAGCACACGGCCCGGGAAAAAGCATACGGGCCATGGACTGGAGTGTTAGTTTTTCCTTCTCTGAGCACGCAGGTTGTGCCAGTCTTCGACTCTTCCAAAGCTTGACTTTTCCTTCAAATTGTATTCGGTGCTATGAGTGGGTTGTTGATCCGATTTGAGAGTTCTTATAGTCAATTTTATAGCGCTCAAGATGAAAAATCCAACGGTGCCACCCATGAAGGCTGATTCTTTTCGGATTGTTCCATGGACTTCGTTTAACTTCTGAATCTCAATTCATCCACTTCTTTGCCTTCCTTTTTGACCCTTCTATCTTCTACCATGTTTTGACTCGTGCCTTTAGTCTACGACCATCCTTACAAAAGGTCTTATACTATCTATTATCATTCTTGCAAATGGCCTTCTACACAGTCTGAAGTGCCAATGAGCAATCTAAAAATAAAAGCTTACAAAAATGGATCTAGACGCTCGTACGAATACATAATTTATTAGATCTAAAGTAGGCTACAAAATAAAGAATTTAGATAAGAAAACCAACAACGGTCATCTAAAACCTTTTTTTAAATATAAACTCAGTTCAATCTAGCAGTTTACCATACAAAAGCTAATAAAAGATATACTGAATGCCTTAGGAAACACATGTGTTCAGAGTCTCATCATGCCACCTGTCAAAAAATTGTGAAAGCTGATGTGGCTAAATGTGGGGATAACAGTTGACCAAGGAGATTCTCTTTTAGTATATAGTGTAGATTATAGATGATTTAAAGTTCAAAAAGTCAAATAACAAAGGGGAACAGTTCCTTGCTTCTCCGCTACGAAGTCGCCGCTAGCCATTGCTACCTGCAGAACACCCCTTCCCGCTCAGAAATTTTTTGAAGCTTTAAATATGTCATGATATAGAAGGGATCAATGGTCTTTTCAAGTTAGAATAATAAAGCTTGCTTACATTCCATAAGGAAAAGAAGAAGAAGAGACGGAGTTAGAAACTTCCTCTACTGATTCAATTAGCCAACAAAATATAGTTAGCTTAGCAATTAAGATCAGCTGAATGATTATTAATGTAAATAAGGCACATGTTAGTATCATTAGAGATTTATCAGATATATTTGCTGATCACGATTGTGTAGTTTGAGCTGGTTTTGCAGCTATTTTTTTCTCTCCTAAATCTAGTTCATTTTGTAATTTTCTTGGATTTCTTTTATCGTAACAAGTGGTATCAGAGCTAGCATTCCTCAGCTACAATTTTTTTTGGAATTGAAGATTGGTTTCTTGGCAGTCCTCAAATCTTCAGGCGATGGGTTTCTCATCTTTTTCCGGGCACAATCTGAGGCAGCAGTTAGAAAAATGTGATAAGGTTTTCTCAATCTTTCCAGATGATGTGAAGATTATGCTATTATAACCATATCTTGAAGAAGATGCCTAAGATTGGTTTCATCGGCGTCAAGAAAGGTATGGTGGGAGGGTATCATGGAATGATTTTTCTTATTGGCTCTTTGTAACCTTTTGAAATTGGTGGGAATGACTGTCATATAAACCCCCCAAGACAGGAAATGATCTATGTGTTGGTGGATGACTACGTGTTTTCAGAGATTTGGATGGCACCGAAACGTGCAGATTCGATTCAGCCAGAGTAAGGTGTTGAACAATTTGATGAAATCGATGAGATTAGGATGCAAATGGAAGATGATGTTTTTAATATGGGAATGGAAGAAACTAAGAAATTGCATCAGGTCATTGATGAAGGTACACTCTCTTGAACTCATCGATTAACGTGATTGAAGATATGCTTGAATAGGGAAATGAAAATAATTTTTCCGATTCTCTTGAAATTGATGATAAAGATAATTGTGCGAATGAAAAATTTGTGGACTGTTTGGTGCATATTCACGATGAAATTGAAGATAACATTGAGAATGTGAATTTTGGTGATCTTAAATCAAGGTTGGTTGTTTCTATTGATTCATTTGATAAAGTCATTAAGGATTCCTTTTACAATATTGGGGAGGTTGAGAGCTTTGAAACTATTGATGAGAACCACAATTTTATCTTATGTTTGAAGTACCCTGGTCATGGTAATTTGGGGGGAAATCTGAAGGTTTAGATGATGAACATGAAATGAAAATGGTGAAATTTGATGGCAGTCGTCGTGGGAAATTTTTCTAAATCATGGGAGGAGATGATATCAAATTTTAGAGATGGTGGACAAACATCTTATAAGTGTATATGTTACTTGGTGTATGAGTGATAACGCATGGGCCTGACGACCCAATTAAATATTAAAGGAATGAAAAGGCCTTTAGGCCCAGGCGTGAAATAGAAGACAAGCAAGAGATTTTAGTGAGCTTGATGGGACAAATCCAATCCCATCAGCCACCAAACACCATATAATGAGGCAAAGGATCAGAAGAAATGTAAGATTCATTATCAGATCACTATTCACTTTGAGACGTTTCTACATGGCAATAATGGCTAACCGGAGCATCAGAGCAGGCACGACCATGGGCCTGCCTGCCTGACCTCAGTCTGCCTGTCTTGTAGGTTCAGCTGCATATTGGACTGGTGTGGATCATTTACAAGCATATTACAAATTCTGGCATTAACATTGGCACCGTCTGTGGGGATCACATCACTTTCAGCATCCACGCAACTTGAAGAAAATAGAGGCACATATACCAAAAAACATGTACAACCAAATGACAATGGAAGACATGGCGCGCGAGGGGGAGTCTGCCCCAACGCTGAAAATACCCGCTCCTACAACTAAAGTAGAAGATTTATCTCGGTCATTTTTTGCTATTAAAAGTGCATTTGTGTAGGTGTATATAGTAATGAAATTATGTTTGTATGAATGCCCTAAATCGAACCAAATTGGACAACTTGATAAACTATTTTACAAGCTAATTAAATCATAGTGAACCGACCTAACCAGCCTGAAAGCTATCCAACTCGAACAAAGTCTACAAATCTAGCATATATCCTTTGATCGGAATCGCCAAATGTCGGTTTAAATAATTTAGACTCGAATCTCTCCTAAATCAACATTGGATAGTAGATTGGAAATTATAGAAAGAGAATCATCGGCAGCACGTAACTATGCAGAGACAATCGATTCCAATGCTTTAAGCAAGAAAAAAACACCTAGTTTTTTAATCCCAAAATTTTTAAAAGAGTAAAAAATGATATTATAACTTTAAAATATTCCATTCATCCTACCCCAACGCCTGAAAATAGAACCCCAACAATACAATCCAAATCAAGAACACAAACCCAACAAACCAGAAGCACTAATTCTAGGACACAGCTCACATCAGAGCAAAACATTTTCCAGCAGTAACATAAAATTCAAAACAGAATGATTACTTAAATTTTTTAAATTGCTGAAACTAGAAGCTGCTTCATCTTGGAGCTGCCTATCCTCATTGACGGAGATATTTAGAGCACGCTGATTGCCTGCACGCACGATGAACAGAGGCTGATAAGGTTCATCGGAGTACAAAGTTGTTCTCCAGATCAGTGAAGCTAGCAAGTGAGTCTCGATGCCGTCGAGTCGGTCTCCTAATCTCTGACGCTTGCTGGGTGGCATCCGCTATGAGGAGGTGAATTCATCCAAAAAATTAAACTCGTTAGGGACGAGCAGTGTGGTTGAAGCACTGAAAAAGGCCTGTTCAGGATTGATCTAAGGGTGTGTTTGGCTCAGTTACGCTTATAACCAAAGCTGGCTTATTTTGAAAGCAGGTGGAGATCGGTTTTTGTTTTTGCCCCAAAAAATAGTTTATGCTTCTTAAATAAGCACTTTTTAAGAGTTTACCAAACACTAAAAAGGTGTTTAGCTTACAATCAAAACACTTACAAATTCTGTCAAACACTAAAAAAGTGTTTAGCTTACAATCAAAACACTTACAAATTCTGTCGAACACACTATTAGATCTGAAAGGGGGAGAGTGTTGGTTGGAAGGGAGGTGGAGGGTGGGGTGCCCCCCAGATCTAAGCTTAAGAGGCTTTTTGGGCGAGAGGATAAGGGTGCTTATAAGCAAAGTACTTTCTAGTGTTTGGTAAAATGTAAAAAATAATTTATTTTAAAAGCAGAAACTTTTTTTTTGGAGGAAAAGTAGAAGTTGGTCTCCCCTGCTTTCAAAATAAGTCAATTTTGCTTATAAGCACAGCTCTACCAAACAGAGTCAATGTCGACGGTGGGTGAGAGGACTATCAAACTTAAAACCAGTGGCTTGAGTAATAAGCATAACAAATTAGGCTCGAATATGACAGATTAAGCTCGAATATGACAATGTTGAACTCGAATATGATAATAAGCATGACAAATTAAGCTATGAACGTTAATCTACGTTAGCTTAGAGATTCAAAGATACAGATGTACATCAGCTCATTATTTGCAGAGTAATCAAGTTCTTGAATGTATAAACATATGCAACATCTAAAGTCGGCTGAAGACTATACATTTCCCTTCTGTTTTTCTTTTCCAAGAATCATCATAATGACCTAGTTTCTCATACCTACAAATGTTAGGTACGAAGCTGGAGCAGGAACATATTGCATTTGGAAGAATTTGTCACTATAATTTACAACAATCTATAATACAAATCTTCAAGGCATCATCCAATTCTCAGCCATTTCATCAATCATTTGTACTTTCCTGCAAGAGTGACCCAACACCAACACATATTACTAGCCTATAGTTACTTTTGAAACCAAGTTAAAAGAGTTGTGTTGGAGCATTTGGTTTTGCCCGAGAACTACCCATGTCCAGTCTTATTTTGCTTCCAAAGATGGCTTTTACAAAAAAGGTATCAGAGAGTTCAATCTGCTGAACTGAAAGAGTCAACTGAAAACAGAAGAAACAGAGAAAGTTGACAAGAAGCCACTTACCCCAATTAGCAGGTTCAGCGAAGAGAGCTGGTCCTCAAAAGTTTCAATATACAAGCTCCCTAAGCTGGTGGAAGTGGGCGCCTGCAGGTTGGGCACTCCATTTTTATGTCCATCCATCTTTGTAAACAACCCGAATGGAAGAAATGATCACAAGGCGTTACCTGGACATGTAGTAAATGATTAAAAAAAGAGATTTAATATAGCAAGTCTTTACATCAATAAAAGAGATTTGAAATAATTACCATGCAATCGTTAGAGCGATGAGTGAGATCAATGGCAGTCATACAAATAACACAGTCCGTCCCATGGTCGGGATCCTGGTTGACCCGTCTATAATAGCTGTACTTCTCGGGCAGAATCTAATCCAACCAAATGAAGCAAATATAAGAAGCAAATAAAAATAATTCTGAATGCATTTCATAATAGCACAATTACAACAGCTAATTCTAGGAAAGAGGAACAAAGTAGCTACTGTAATAAAAGCCAAAAGAACTGTGACATGCTTTTCTTGGTTGGTTGTAGCAATCTAAGACATAAATGAGTAGTGGAAGGGCAAATGGTAGAGCACAACTGGCTCTGTTTTTATTCTCCCCTAATAAAAGTTCCATTTTCAAATATATCTTCTAGGTGGTGTCATACCTGTCGAGGAATAAACCATCGCGATCCAAGGTAATGTTGTAGAAGAAGAATGGAGGCTTGGAAGCCCATGAAAATACCCAAACACATGCACCACCTTGTGTCTGACTCTATGCGCATAAAGTTGTGAGGGCAGCCAAAGATGTAAAGGGGAATTGCCAATCGAGTTATAGTCATTCCCAAGATATAATGAGGATGCAACGGTTTCCTCGAGTCACGGATCACATTCGTGACAATTTGAGGAATCCAAAATGAGTGCATTAACAGCAGTACAAGTCTGAGGAACCTATGGAACTCATACATAATCAAAATGCCACCTAAAAGGATCCCATCTGCAATTCAATTTAAACACGCATGTTCACAAAATGAGCCAATTTCTTGTGAGCAAAATTGTTACACGAGTTATATGATGACTTGCAAACACTAATAAGAGAATTATCCAAAAAGGCCATCTCTGAAAGCTACACAGGCAGCTATGGTCTCTCCGAAAAAGCAGCATATTCACAAGGTTAGAGATCACTATTACCATCTACATGAACAGATTTGCCTTGAAATAGAGGGATGATGGGAATGTTTACCAGAACAAGTGGGTGCAGACAGAAACAATTACGTGATTATTATTAGAAAGATTACCAAGGAAAGTGATGAGATAGAGTACATTAAATTTTGCTCAATTTTCTGCCAAACTAGATTTTCTGAACAGCACAAGGTGTGATTTCAGCCCATATTATATTTGTTATAATGAGGTTCTTTAACCCAACTGGAAAAGGGGAAGAATATGATGCTTATTAAAAAAATTATAATTCAGTATAAGAGATGTGAAGTGCAAAGAAAATTCTATTGTACCAAAAAAAAATTTGTTTTTTAGAGTTTATTTTTAATTTCATCAGTAGATAGTACTGTTGTCAAATGGATATATTTTTATTAAATATGAGAAGATAAAATCATGAAAATCAAAACACACACATAAACACATTGTGGGTATGTAGAGTTTTGCAAAAACAATGAAAAGCTTAAATTCTAATGTATACCATGAATATGTGAAATTATAATCAATAAGAAAAGAGTGAGTGTGACAAGAATTGTGATACCGGAGAGAGATTTGTTTTATATATATATATATTAACAATAATTGTGATACTGGAGAGATATTTGATAATATGCTTAGATGAACATTAAGCCAAGTCAATATATTTCTGGTGTAACACCTTATGTAGACTCACCATATACGAACACCAGAAGTAGGTTTATAAGTTGTTCTTGTTTTCTAGACAATATAAAATGTAGATTCCTAAAACGGCAACATGACAACTAGCGATAAATAACAAGCATTAAAATATCTCCAGCAAGTGAATACTCACAAAAACGACTGTAAAGAACTGATAGCTCACGCCTCATTGCTTCCCATCCCTCTCCATTGTTCGCGGGTCTACTTGCTTTCCATATGGCAAGAAGATACCTCATCTCAAATATCGAAAACACGACAAACTTGAAAAAAGCAGCTGTTGCAAAGGCATTGAATAGGGATTCTGCAAAAAGAGAAAAGCGGTTTATAAGGATCAAAAGGCAGTAATATGAATTATGAAGAGCAGGAAGTGAAGAGAGCAAACAGAAGTGATAACTACTGCTAAAATGGAAATGAAGATCAAAAGATAGATACAGTATGTTAAAAATGAAGAAACTGATACTGAACAAAGTAAGTAGTGACAGATAAACACTTGAAAAAAGAAACTAGTGTCAGTAAAGTATACTAATTATCTGATACTACCCATGCGACAAGTCAGATCATGAGACAGTAGTTTAAAAAATCATAACAATGTGCACATTCGATAAGTATATCGATGCATCTTGTTCATGTATTTGTGTCTATCTATCTATATATCTACACACAGACGCAAGCATATATATAAATAATTTAGTGACATACATAGTGATGTGCTATCATCAATGAAAATTAATCAGTGAATGTCACATGAGTCCCTACGAAAGCTCGTGATTTGTCTCTTATTGTTAAATATTACGGAAAATGTGAAGATGAAAGGAACTAGAAGAGAAACAGAATCAGGAGATTACTTTCAGCAATAATGGATATAAAAATAACAAAAGCATCATTCCTTTCTCAAATTATACTTGAGTGATAGGAGTACATTCACCTAGAAATGCAGACAGAGAAACAGACACGTGTCACCTTTACATGCATATATTGTTTCATTCCAAACTTACCCACTAAAATTCCAGCAGTCAGATGTAAAAGACAAAGATATGCATCCATGATAGCCTGTTGCCCTATCATCAAAACTGATACTTTTGCAGCTCCCTATCGGAAAGACATCAAATCAATTCTGGATTCCCATAACGATACTTTGGAAGATAGGAAATGGAACTACCAACTTGTGGAAGAATACAAAATTTCCACCAGCAACCAAGCATAGCAAGAATCTTACCGATTGTGTGTTGCTGTGTTCCATTTGTCGAATTAACAGAAGAACTTGAAGGAAAGAAACCTATTGCGTTAACAAGTCAAAGAACCCATAAAAATAATTCGATAACAATCACAGGTGAACTTAAAAGTACAAGTTGTTAAAAGGATACAAAGGTGACCATTAGTGTGTAGTTAACTGCTTTATTGTAGTAGACCTCAATATTGACAGAAGTGGCATTTAAAGCCATTGGTGAAAAACAATCTCCATCATCGTCTGCTGATGGACTTTCCATTAATCCTTCAAGGTGATATCTTTCATGATCTCCATCTAGGGAACAGAGAGGGTAAGGTAAATCACAACAAGACTGGTCATCACAAGTTAATTCTAGATGGATCAAGTGGGTAACATGAATCAGGAAGCAAACATTATAATTTCTCAGCTTTAGTCGTCTCATCATAAAGCTAAAAACTATCCAGTCTGACATGTGTTACATGATAGTACTTGTTAGAAAAGGGGAATTATAAAGACACTTCAGCACCATTTCTATCACAGTGGAATTTAATCAGTTACAAAATATTATGTGTACATGATACTCCAGGTTATGCTCCATAATTTGGATGCTAGTAGCTAGATGTGTCCCAATATGTGCAAGCAGTAGCATTCTGTAAAATTTGGTTATCCTTGCATAAAACATGGAATGACATACGAAGCTGCAACATGTTCTACTAAAGAGCACAGGCCCATCACCTAGCAATAGAGATTCTTCCTGAAATTTTGATAGTGTATAAAGAATTCCTTGAACACTTTCATGACAATATTCAGGAGAAAATAAATAAGGAAAGAACTTAGGTTCAGAAAACAGAAGTACCATTTTGGGTGGGAGACATAAGTGATACTTGTGCAGAAATTTCAATGTTGCAATGTTTCTCCATTTCATAGATGGGTGCTGCAAAAGAAGATATCATGAATCGGCTGAACAAGCAGCTGTCAAACATCGGAGCAAGATAAACTAATAGCATTACAATGTTTTCTTTTCCATATTTTGTCTCGTGGAGACTCCTGGAACACCTGGGAGGAGAAAACTCCAAGCTGTAAAAGAAACAATGACTGCAAAAGGTCAGATCCAAGTCAAATTTATCACCAATGTACATTGAAGTGGCAAGTAAAGTATTCCGAAGATGAGAATCCTGCAAAACCACATTCCCAATACCCCGTAAACAATTATCTAACCTCAACCTAGCCGAGATTGAATTTTCCACGGAAGAAAATAATCTCCACATAAAAGAGAAACAGGTACAAAAAGTTCTAGCCTGGATTGATTTCTTCACGAAGTTTATTTAAAAACATACTGCTTCGCCTGTACATTGGAATTCTGATCTCTAGGAGTAAGATTGTGGTTAGGGAAAAGACCGAATAAGTATTGACACTCTGAAATATCTACTTCACTGCTCATTTTTAGTAAAAATGAGAATAAATAGAAATATAACATAGTGAAAGGCAGAAGAAAAGGACTTCTAGAACCTTACTTAGGAATCTTACATTTATGTTTTACGAATTGGAGAAAGGTAACTCGCCTAATGAGTCCTCACTCTTTACAAGATTTTTTAAATGCTTATCTCTTTATAATATCAAATTTAAAATTGAGATTTTTTCGAAGTCAAAGAAACCCTCAACAAAAGGAATCTAAAATGAACCATAAAGTAGGGTAGAGAGTGACACGCATAGTCGTTAGAGCCGCCTTCATCACATTTAGAAAAAACTATGACAACTTATCTCGATTCTTGCTAATGTCAAATTCAGGCTTCAAAATCATCTAAGTTATGCCACATGATCGAGAAAACACAAACAAAAGATAATCAACTACCACAATTAAATCAGATTTGGAAAAACTATGACAACTTATCTCAATTCTTGATAATCTCAAGTTCAGGATTCAAAATCATCCAAGTTATGTCACATAATCGAGAATAACACAAACAAAAGATAATCAACTACCACAATTCAATCAGCGAAACAAATTTAACAATTGTGGTGAAGTAGAAAGCCAATCTGCAAAAGAAACTATCCAGCAAAACTAGAAGGAATTGGAGAGAGATCAATTACCAAATGGTAGGGATTGGATAATATATAATCATCTTCCTCGCCAAACTCAGTTTCTTTCGCACTGCAGTTTTAACAGCCACAATCATCAGCCCCTGAAACTTTCAAACTAACTTTCGCAGAATGGACCTTGCGAAATAAATTTAGTACAGCATTCAACAAGTGTGAACAAATATTTTACCAATACTTTACCTAGTTATCTACTAAGGAAAGATACCTTTTGCAGAATAGGCCTCAATTATTCAAGATACAGAAACAAAAACTAGTATTGTTAGTTATCTAATGAGGATGTATAGATGTGGCTCCCCACATGTCATGGTAAGAAATTTCAGAAATATCAACAGGGCATTCATCTAAATACACCACTAATATTTTGTCATTCTCTGTCATGCTATTGTGTTCAAGTTAGCCAGACCATTAAGTGAAAATTTTATTTAGTACTACTGTACTACCTTCGTCCCATAAATAGAGTCTACTTCATACTGTTAGTACGACAAAGCGAACTATTTCTATGGGATGGAAGGAGTGCGTTTATATATCTTCCAATTGACATGAATTAAAAAAATATACATCACCTGTAAGCTACCATGCGTAGCTGTCTAAAAGGCCATATATAGACACCTTCAACTCTAATTTGAGCACCCCCAACCTCATGGTCATTATCGTAGACATCATGAAAGATTAGTACCCCCTGTTAAACCAACGATGCAGTAAATAATAGAGTGTTAAGAAAGACCACCTGTAAAAAATTAAAAGAGCTTCCAAACTACAAATCACCTCCCTCGCCACTACTTCCCAGAAGACTAATGTTTCCAAAAGAAATATTAATATAATAATATCTAATTGAAAGTTCCATAAAACCATTTAAACCAATGTGTTATGCCCCTTATTGAGTTATAGTAACAAATTGGGGTTTACATGTCAGAATGGATTGCTTAAAAGTAGTTGTAGCTTCATTTATTTGACTAATGATAAGAGGTTGTACAGTAAACAAAGAGGCCCCTTCTAATGGAATGAGAGGGGCATTACAGAATTACTTATTGACGTAATAATATTATAATGAAGATTGCAAACTGTTCGTTATTTTGGACAAATTCAGCATTTTAGGAATATCAAACTTAGAACAAGTAGCATAATACCAAGAAGACAACTGAAAAAAACTTACCAACCAAACAAAAGTACTAAAAGCAGCCAAGAAGCAAAAAACAAACTACAGGAAGAAAAAAACTCCAATTCCACAAAAGATTGCTCTCAAGCATACATCTGAATAAGAGCAAGTCTATGCATAATTCATTCTTTTTGGGCTACTGAATGATGGAAAAATATGTTTCGTCCGCCAGAAGAATGAAACAATGACATTACCTGAACATAATGTACACCACTTATTTTTGTTGCCGTACTAACTAATTCCAAAACAGAATTTCCATCAGATTTCTTGAAATCCGGAAATCTGGATGAGCTATTTGAAGATTCTAGAAATTTCCATGATCCTGCAGATCACAAGTCCATTGACATTTGTAGTCAGCAAAGTACATCATAAAGGGACATAGTTAAGTGAACCTGAAAATGGCAATTAAATCACCAAACTATGAAGTCATGTAATGACCTAAGCCAAACTGCTTGATGCAAGAAATCACTTCCACTCCAATATGAAATAAGGAGGAAAAGCCATATAAGAATGCTCATTACTTTAGAAAGAGTTCAATCTGTTAACTTTAAAAGAAGGATAATTCACTCAAAATAATACTAAAAACAAAGTTTGCATGAATACATAAGTTTATAATTATGTTGCACATTTTAGATATTTTCACAGGAGAAAGGAACAAAAGCACAGAATAAAGACAATGTTAACCTGCCAAACTTAGAGGCACAGACAAATAAGGCCTTAAGAACTTTATAAATGCTACATAAATGTCTCTTACTACTCAATGAAGTATGAGACATAACACATCAAATGTGTCTCACCTTAACTCCTATGCATACAGACATTAGCTATACCGACACAAATGTTATGACTCTTTCAAGCTATAACTACCCTCTAAGCAAATATTTGTCGACAAAATATCTTCACTCATCATCCACCATTTACACTTGCAGGCTGATTGTTAGACTAAGAATGTGGCCAACTTGTCAGAATAGATCCGAAATTACCTTCAACTTTTGTAAAATGGTTCTTTGGTACACGAGGAACACCAAATTTAAAAGCTTCAACATAGATAGTGATATTATCGTTCATTAGTGTAAAATCTTCGTTAAAAGTCTATCCCAAAGATAAGGTGCACAAAAGCATCCAGATAGGCAAATACAAAAAGAAACAACAAATTGCCATGACAATCGGCAATAACTCTTCTTAGGTGATCATATGTTCAGTTAGAAAGCAGGCAAACCTCTGTATGTCCCAGATATATTCCAAGGAGAAGAAGGGCCCAATTCGCTCTCTCTTTTTCTCACGAACAGCCACTGTAGAAAGTACAAAAAGAACAAATCCTGGATTATTGACACACAAATGGACAGTTGGATAAACACAAACACAAAGACATATAGAGTAATATGAACCAAACTGATAAGGATTCCACTATATGTAAGTTCACATTTTTTTTATAAATGTGGTTGCTAAGTTTACAACACAAAAACACCAGCTTGGTATATACTGGAAAACTTTAACCCCTACCCCGTGGCCTGCTGAATTAGAGAATATGTAATTACATTTAACTAACAGCACCTACTCAATGAAATAACATCCAAATCACTAGAAATAAAAGTCTGATTTCGCCTTTGTGTTTGCCATTTAATTTAAAAAGAATATCCAGCAAGCAATAGAACTTTATATTTGATGAAGGTCTTAACTCAGCATACAATTTTGCCAACTTGTTGAAATTAACCACCAGTGCTAAAATATTTATGCAAAGCAAGCCCACTTCTTCCTTTTGTAATTCCATTACCACCAATGAAAAGGATCTACATGAACCAAGCCAAATCTATACTGATCCCACCAACACAGTGAACAGCTCCAAAGTACTTGTATAAAACCAGACCCATCGAAAGCATTCATTAATCCTCCATGACAAAGATCAATAGTAATATTCCTTTATTCTTGGTCTACAACAATAGAAAGAAACAGCCACGGATTCCTCTATTAATCAATGTCAAAGAGGGAAGAGAAAACCCAGAAGGAAGCAATCGCATATTATTCCAAATTTCCAGTTTATGATGTAGCTATGGGGTCCCATGGATTGCCCATCTGAGTGGCACAAATTGTGCCGTCGTATCCACCAATAATCATCAGAAACTAGATTGCTCAAACCATTTCAAAGGACAAAAGAGAATGAAGAACATCCAAATGACATAATTTTGGACAATAGACTTTTAAAGTGCTTCATTTATAGAGAACGGGACAGTTGTTTGATCAAAGCACGAAAGAGAATACACAACACCAAACAGAAATTTGCATTATAGGGTAAAAGGTAACACACTAAATTTAAAGTAGATAAGACTTCAGTTCCGAACCTAAGTCATTCAAAGCACACAATCTCCGAGTGAGGTTTCTTCACAGTCCCTTGCTAGTTCTACCTATAACTTATGCAGTTAATTAAGACATCATAATCTCACTATATACAAAAGCCACAACAATCAAAAATCTATCTTTCAACACCTTCCAATTCAAGACTACATCCCTTTTTAATGCATAGCCTAAACAACCTCCCAGGTCAAAACTCCATGGTTGCTGAATTTCCAATCACAGAGGCACTTACT
>JAULKK010000011.1:4668873-4686355 GCA_032355705.1 Rubia peregrina
GGGCTTTCAGTTGTGTTAGGGAATTTCTCCTTTCAGAGTCGGAGCTACTATCCTCGAAATAATAATGAACTCCCTCATGGCTTCGATCCTCATATGGGTTGCTGTACTGCGAGGTAGCTTAGTATTGTTGGGTGGCCTCGTCGAATAGGCGAATGAGCATCACCTTGGTTACTCTTCCGCCTTCTTCCACGTCATCCACATCATCCACGTCAGGCTTTGTCGTAGTTGTTGGGCCAGAAGCCCAGTCTTTTTTTGTGGGATTATTTTGGCCCAATACTTATCATGGGACATTTATGGGCTCAGCAAGGAAAAATACAATGGGGGGCTAAGATGAAATTACTCTCGTCCCTCGTCTACTGAACCGTTTTAGTGATAGTGGTCCAAAAACTACTATCCTGACACTCATTGTGATTATGTGGTTCTTGGGTCACACAAATATACCACCTAAAAGCTTCCTCCACCTCGACATAAGTTATCTCATATTGTTGATCATTGAATGGAGGGTGATGTAGGATTTCACCTTGTACACTTCATATACCTATCATTATGCATTTCCACAGTGGATAACAACTCCAGAGTATGCCTCGGGTAGTGGAAGCACTTCGCTGCAAGATTTCCTGCTAACCCGGCCTTGGAAATGAGACAGGTTACCGTTTGAAGGAGTCCAAGGGCTTCTAATGTTCGTATGTCACAAAATATCGTTCTTTGAGAGTTATACCTTGTTGTGTAAGGAGAGCTCACCGCTCTGCGAAATTCCCTTTAATTCGCTTCAAACTCATATACTTGGGATCCTTAGGCAGAGCAAAATAACTAGCATCACCATCATTCTGAGCTCTCTTTGTGGAAACTTTAAGTGCCATAGCTCAACAATCACATTTTAATGCTCCGCAGAATAGCACCAAAAATCAAGAGCACAACCACAAAGCACCAACTACCAAGCAAATATTTCGCTACAAAATCAAAGACAACAAAATTGTAATCGAAGGAAAATATTAAAATATTAGCAAAACTTATTGAAATTAAATCAAAAAAATTGATGAATGACTATCCTAATGATCAAAACCAAGTTTATTTAAAGTCGTCAGCACATACTTCCTTTTTAGGCGTCGCTCACAAAGTGGGTCAAGACGATCAATAGCCACTTCTTTTTCCCGCACAAAACTCTTATGGTAAGGCTTAAAACGTTGAAATTTTAAGACATAGCTCGATCAATGATTTCCACTGCACCATGCATAGCACTTTTACCACCTCAAAGGGATAACTTCTAAGAAACAATTGAACGAGGGATTGAAATCGGAGGAACTTTTTACCAACATCTAAGTACTTTTTGTTAATTATCTTTTCATGCCAAGCCTTCATTTTCTCCTTGTAGATTGCAGAATTTTTATAGGACTCTCACCTTATTTCTCCCAACTCTTGCAATTACAACCTTCCATGCAATTCCGCCTCATCAACATCCATATTGAAACTCTTCACCGCCCAATAGGCCTTGTGCTTGATCTCCACCAATAGATGACATGGTTTCCCAATGACTAACCGATATGATCACAAATGAAATTTCTTTTTTATTTCAGCCATTTATTTTCCATTTTATCTAGTGAATTTTGAAAGGTTTTATCATTAAACTCTATCTGAGCCTCAGCTCTTGCATCTAACTGGTCAACTTAACCTCTAAAACTTTTAGTTACATCTCCAAACTCGTTGAAGAATGATTTCTGCCATGAATGTCGAGAATCAAGTTCTATGATAACATTTTGTTATGATCCAACTAATTCCAAAAGAAATTACTAAGAGATTCTTGTTTAAGAAATTATGAGACAAGAAAAGAATACTGAACTAAGAATGAAATTACATAATTCATAATCTTTCCACTGAAAAGATAAATCTGATTAACTCCGCAACTTCTCCTTTTATATTCCAAGCCTCTCATTTCAATTGATTGTGACTACTTGAAGAACAATATTAAAGAATATAAATATTACTTGTAATTGTATTTAGATTAGATTTCCTTTTATTTTTCAGTATAGGTCTTTTATACCTCTATATAATGCACCTCATATCATGATTACCAAAACGCATTATTCTCATTATTTTCTATATGGTATCAGAGGCTAAAATCCTGAAACCCTAAAGAAGATTCTCCTGCAGTTTTTGAGATTTCGCCGCCTCCAACGTCTGCGCATTGCATACGTGTCGCTGCCACTGCTGTTTGTTGCTCGTAGTTCGTTGCAAATCTCCGACCGCCACTGCCTTTCGCCATCTTCCGTTGTCGGCGATTCGTCAGTTAATTTTACCAACTTGTACGCATTAGCAAAGTCTCCCATGCACCGTTGTACCGATATTTCACGTGTCACCGCTTGCTCCATGTGCCACCGCGTCTTGACCTAATTTTCCATCGATCCAATTTTCTACCAAAGATATGATATGATTTTGTACAATTTCAAATTCCAATTCTACTCCCGATGTCGTCGAATGTGCCCTCGTCGCTACCAAAGCTTGGGCCAATAAGCTACAGAATCTCAATGACACCGACGTGATTGCATCTTTACTAAAACAGTTGCAATTGCAATCTGGCACTGGGCCATCTGTACCTACTAGTTGATCTGTGAACTCTCCTTACTACCTTGGCCCTTCTTACTGTCCCTGTTTATCAATCTATCATGTCATACAGAAGGGTGAAGAAAATTATCTTGAATGAGATACTGCAATTTTTAGTGCTATGCATACTAAGAAGAAGATTGGTTTCATTGATGGAACCATTACCAAACCCCCAGATGGTCATCTTGATGCAGATGATTGGTTTGGAGTTAATGCTACTCTTATTTACAGGATCTTACAGACTGTAGATTCACCGTCGCGTTCTTTTACCAGTTATTTTTCCACAATCAAGGAATTGTGAAATGATTTTAAAGCACGATTTATGCATGGTAATGGTCCAAATTTTTTGCATATGCGTGATGATATACATAACTATTGGCTAAATGTTTAAACTATTGCCATTTATTTTGGTAAACTAAAGAAGCAGTTTGATGATTACAATTCTCTTCGACCTCCTTTAGTTTGCACCTGCGAAGCTTGCAAACCACTGTTATCATGTAACCATCCAAGAACATGCTGCACATGCCACCTTCCAAGAACGTGAGAAAGATGTGATCTATCAATTTCTCTTCGGTCTAGATGAAGGCTATCACACCTTGTGGTCTAAAATTATGACTCTTGATCCACTGCCACCTATCATGCGTGTATACGCTCTTGTTGTTTCAGAGAAGAATCACAAAGTCGTTATTCGGTCTGGTGAGCTTTCAACTGACTCTATGGCATATGTTGCATATGCCCACCACCTTCGAGTTCTTCAATAGTTTCCCTCACTTTAGTTGATCGCAAGAATCTCATCTGTACCCATTATCATAGTAAAGATAACGACAAATCTTCCCATTTCAAGCTCATAGGCTATCATAAATGGTTTACGGAGATGAGGGAGAGAGCCAACGCTGCCAAGAAGATGACGCTAGCTCAGGCAATCGCAGCCGCCTGGAACAGCATTCCGACCACCGGCGCACGCTCACCTCCACCGCCATTCGTCGGCGATGTGGTGTTGCCGCCAGGTTATCCCCTACCCGATCTAATTTTGGTCTTGCTCTGTCTGATGACCAATGGAGTTCCACCCTATATTTATTTAATCAGTTTAACTATGTGTCTGACAATTGTTCAAATAGGTCTACTTTAACATGGATTCTTGATTCGGGAGCCTCATATCACATGACTGGTAACAAGGGTTCTCTTACTGATATTACTACAGTTATCAATTTTGTGAATTCTATACTGCCTGATGGATCTGTGTCATCTACTACACAGTATGTTTCTATTTGTTTCGGAGATGTTACTCATACTCATGTGCTCCACATACCTACTTTGCGATGCCATTTATTATCATACTCTAAATTGTTATCTGCCTCAAAATGTCTATCTCTGTTTACTAAAAATTATTGCATTTTATGGAAAATCAGTACAAGGACATTGCTTCATCTGTTGGATACGTGGGTTCATCCTCATATCCTGCAGTCTATTCTGACAATTGCTTTAGCTTCTTGGACATCATTCTTCTACGGTGTTGTCTTCTATTTCTACTCTTGATTTTAACACAAATAATATCTCTATTCCTTGCCATGTGTGTCATAGAGCAAAACAGACTAAGCATAGTTTTTTTCTGAGTTCTTAAAATGCTAGTTCATTAATTGAATTAATACATTGTGATGTTTGTGGTCCTTATAGAACACCATATTCTAGTGTTGAATTTTAATTTTTAACTATAGTCGATGATTATTCCTGATTCATCTCAGTTTATTTATTAGTTGCCAAGTCAGATATAACTTCTAGATTTATTGAATTTTGTGCTTTGATCAACAATCAGTTTAGGCGCTCAGTTTGTCGTGTCCTTGCTGATAATGGTACATAATTTCTGTCTTTGAGATCATACTTTTATGAATCTAGAATCAGTTTTTAGACATCTATGGTTGATACACCACAGTAGAATGGTCGTGGGTAGCGCAAGCATCGTCATTTGTTAAATGCGGCTCATGCTTTGTGCTTTCAAGCTAATATGCTGATTGTAATCTGGGGAGAATGTGTTCTTACAACTACATATTTGATAAACCAGACACCGACAAAGTAACTCAATGGTTGCACACTATTTGAGTTACTCTACGGACGCACTCCAAGTTACAAGTTTTTGCGGGTATTTGGATACTTGTGTTTCGCTTCCTACATTCCCAGATTTTGTGACAAGTTTGCTCCAAGAAATCACCGATGTCTTTTTCTTGGGTATCCTACTGGAAAGAAAGGTTATCATCTGTATGATTTAGAATCCTGCACCTTCTTCAACAGTTGAGATACTTATTTTTATGAAGACCAGTTTCCGTACGTTGTGCCATCTACCCCTTTACAATCGGCTCTTTTAGTGCATACCAGTGGCACCACCACCTCACCGTCGGTATCACTACCGATGACGCTTGATTCCACCTCTATGCTAAAAACATCACCATCGTGGGACTACTCGCCGCTAACTGCGGCCAAAAACCCAGATCATCGGGTTGCCCTGCCGCCAGCCGATCCAACTCCAGTTGCGCTTCACGCGCCGCTAGTCTCGACGCCTCACGTACAGCTGTATGATGCACCGGCCTTTCCATCACCACCAAATAATGTGGCGTATCCTCCACTAGACTCTGCTCCTCTACCTGCCGCACCAATTTTATTCCCGGTGCCATCTCCTGAGGTTGAGCTGTCTCCTCCCTGACAGAGTGTTTGCGATCATCAACCTCCTACTTATTTGGAAGCCTATGTTTGCTCTGTAAGTGATACTAACACCCCCCCACGCTGCTACGATGACACCTGCGATGTCAGTATCCTCAGGTGTTCTCTATCCTTCAATTGATTTTGTAAATTGTAATAAAAAAATTAGTACGCATTCTAGATTTTTTGGTGCAGTGACATCTAGTGCATATCCCACCACTTACTCTGAGACATCCAAGCATTCTCATTGGCGTGATGCTATGGTTGATGATATTAATGCTCTTGAGCGCAATAAGACATGGACCCTGGCTTCTCTACCTCTTAGATAAGACTGGGATTGGATGCAAATGGGTTTATCGTACCAAGTTCAAGTCTGACGATACCATTGAATGCCACAAAGCTCATGTGGTGGTTCTCGACAATCGTCAGATTGAAGGAATTGACTATACTGAGACATTTTCCCCTGTTGCAAAAACGAGTTCGGTTCGTCTGTTTTTATCAGTTGCAATCATTCGTGGTTGGGAACTTCATCAAATGGATGTGCATAATGCATTTCTACATGTTGATCTGTATGAAGAGGTGTTTATGCACCCTTCACATGGCTATCCTGTGCCCGCTGTACAGACATGTTGCCTTCAGAAATCTCTTTATGGTCTTCGGCAAGCTTCTCGCATATGGTTTGCTAAATTGGCTCAGGCTTTACACCCATTTGGTTTTGTTTAGGGTAAAACAGATTACTCTCTCTCTTTGCCTTTTCTCGTGGATCATTTTTTTTGCATGTTCTTGTCTATGTGGATGATTCGACTATTGTTGGTAGTTCTTCGTCGACTTGAACTCTTTTTTTCACATGAAAGATCTTGGTCCACTTAAGCATTTCTTGGGTATAGAGACTGCTAGAATACCGAATGAGATGTTTCTTTCACAACGAAAATATGCCCTGGATATTTTATCTGACACAGGTTTATTGTCTTCTAAACTGACTGACTATCCTATTGAGAAACAACATGATCTTGCATGTGTTGAAGACCCCCCCCCCCTTATGATGATTCTGAGCAATATCGACACCTGGTTGGTCACCTTATTTATCTTACCATCACTCGTCCTAAGCTTAGCAATTCAGTTCATACGCTTGCTTAGTTCATAAAGTCTCCTTGTGTTCCTCACTGGCAAGCTGCGATTCGAGTTATTCACTGCCTCAAGGGTCATCCTGGTCAAGGTTTATTTCTCTCTTCACGTAATTCTTTATAGTTGACTACTTATTGTGATTATGATTGGGCTGCATGTCATATTACATGATGCTCTCTTTCTGGGTATTTTGTGATGATTGGTGATTCTTTTGTTTCATGGAAGACCAAGAAGAAACCTACGGTTTCTCGTTCTTCTGCTGAAACGAAGTATCGTGCTATGAATGTTACTTGTTTGAGTTGTTGTGGCTTAAGTCTTTGCTCCGGGACTTGGGTGTTGTGCATTATGCTCCTAAGCGACTTTTTTGTGACAGTCAATATACTCTTCATATTGCAGTAAATTCGGTGTTCCATGAACGTACAAAGCATATAGAGGTTTATTTCTATTTCATCTGTGATCTTGTACATTGTGGTACTCTTGTAACTCATCATATCCGCACTTCTGATCAACCTGCGGACTTGATCACCCAAACTCTTGGATGGAATCAGTTTCATTCACTACTTGGCAAGTTGGACATTTAGATCCACATGCTCCAATTTGAAGAGGAGTATTAAGGAATATAAATATTACTTTTAATTGTAATAGATTCGATTTCGTTTTCCTTTTCTGTATAGGTCTTTTGTATCTCTAAATAATGTACCTCAGATCAGGAATACAAACACACATTTTTCTCATTATTTTCTACAAACAACTATTCCTAACAATTTGGTATACTCAATTTAGCTTCCATGTATTGATTTGATGTTGTTTCTGCCCGCACCTTCCGAACCATACCATATTTGTTCAAATCCAGTGTTTTTGATTTTGGGTGAATTCTCTTTGCATATAGGGTGTGTTTGGTGGAGTTGCAATTTTATAAGTAAATCTAGTTTATTTTAAATAGAAGGAGACCGGCTTATGGTTTTCCCCAAAATAGTTTTGCTTTGAAAATAAGCAGATTTTTAGAAGTTCACCAAACACTAAAAAAGACACTTTAATTATAAGACAAGCACTTATAACCCCTCTCAAACACACCATAGTCTCTATAATATCATCTGGGCTCAAAACTAACTCAAACATTTGGGAGCACACGAAGGAAGTAGGTGTTTCATATTACCTATCATTCCTCTTGAATCACCCTGGAAGTAGAGCTCGGAACCTCAATCCAATTAAAAAAACAAGCCCAACAAATCTTATATTTTAATCTGAAAACTTATCTCTGTTTGTCAAGTGACATCACTTAGCATAAAAATTTATGTCGAGTTAAATGAGTGGAAAAAATTATTAAATAAAGTGAATAGAATGAAATAAATAATGTAAAATTTGATCATAGAAGAAAGTGTGTCAATGCCAACATCAATCTTTTTTTTGAAGCAAGCATTTCCATTCTCATTAATCTTTTTATCGTTACATTATTATGCCACCCATAGCTTAAAATTATTACTTACTTTTATATATGTCCACACTAGAACACTTCATTTAGGTCACACACGGTGAGGTGAGTCTCCCACAATTGAACCTATCATGAGATTTGCATGCTGCATTGACAAGCTGCTACTCGATCCACAACTCCAATATTTGTTTTCACCGGATTGCATCAACTCTATAGGTTTGAAGAGGCTGTTGTTGGATTCTCCATTCTCTGGTGTTAAATGCATGTTGGAAGAGTTCCAATTCGAGAATAGATCCATTTGTTTTGAAGTAGTCAGGTACTGCATGCCTCCGTGTTTATTCAATGTTATCGAGATTTATCCTCATAGGGTTGCCACGACTCCATAGTTCTGTTTTTGTCAACTTTTTTGGAGGTTGTCAATGGATTTCTCCAAAAAGCGTGTTGGAGAGAATCTAAATCTCGCTGAAGTCACGAGAGCACCAGCTGCACACCTAAACATACATTAAAACAACTAAAGCAAGTTAACCTAAATCCCTTTCTTAATCCAAGAAATCATGCTACAACACAACTCTTCTATAACCCAGAAGTAGATATCGCTCGAGGAATACTGTCCTCCAACCCGCCCCAGAAGTAGTACTGCAAGCTAATGAGGATTTCGGAGAAACTCCTTTCACCGAGTACCTACTACCACAAAATCCATTTTCCTTTTCCTTTTCCTTTTTTAGTGAGTCATACCATGTATAAGCCAGACCTATTCTTCAATCTTAAAACTGCCCGATTAAAAAGATTGTAACACTCTAAAAAATGGGAGTGAGTAAAGAAGAATATCGAATCCATCCTTCCAAAATGAGAGAACCAGGGGACGGATGCACAATAGGATGATGCCCCTAACACCCTTCTTCATATTTAGCATATCCTCCCTCAGCACACAATTCTTGGGTGTACTTTTCTTGCAGTAGTAACAATGAAACACACAAGGTTGGTGTCGAACGCAAGAAATTAGTTGCTCCCAAACTTCAACTTCCACAAAGAGCTACTAAATATTAAGACCGTTAAAAACATGGTAAAAAGAGATATTTGCAACTACTTATAAAGGAATTTACAAGGCAGCAATGTCATCGAAACACAAGAATACAATATGCCTTTCTTCGTGCTTACGAAAATTCAACCCGATTAGATTTAGAGTAGACAGAAACAAAACTAGACTCAAGAAAATATCTACACAGATGCGAATACAAGGAAGAAATACCTATGTTCGAGTTAGATCTAACAATCGACTCCATATCCATTCCCATTATTTTGTTTACTCTTTCTCACAAAGGCAAAGTAGCCAATAACAGCACAAAGAGCAGCCACGATATTCCCTTCTTTGATCAGCACCTTAACAACGAATCCGGTAATCTCAGCGGTCAATTTCTTGCCCTCCATCACCAAATCCCTTCTGGGCTTCCCGAAAAAGGTCAACAAAACAAGAACAGTAATCCACGTGACCAAAGTCGCCGGAACAGCCACCGCCAGAGCCGCCACCATAGAAAGTACCCCAAAGGCGACCCCTAGGAGCAAGGAAGCGTACAACCCGGGCCAGCCGGAATAAACCGGGCCGGTTGAGGAGGATGAGTCAATCAGAGTGGATTCGTACCAAGCAAGGACGGATGTAAGGAAATTCCAAGAAATTGACAACAGGAGCGTGTAAACACCGACAAATAGGCATACCCATGTTCTTCTTTTGCTCATAATCCTCAGAAGAATCATGGGGGATGGGTTTGGTGAAGTGGGAGGCTTTGGTTGTCCTACAATTTCCTCTGACATGGCTGACTGTAGTCTCAGTTGCCCTTCAAGATTCAATCTTGATGGCTTTCTTGGCTATGGAGACCTTTCTAAGAATTTAGTTTCTCTCTTTCCTTTTTTTGTTTAAGGCTGGAATTTTTCGGACAGTAGGATTGGGTTTTGGGGTTTGCGTCAGAATCGAGATGGATAAAGCATTGTGATAGTGGAGGACAAGCGCTTGTTACCGCGTGGTTACAATCGAGTTGAGCGACCTTTATTTGAAATACTTTACTCCGTCCTGAAGTACGGTGTGGACCACGGGCCGGCTTCAGCAAATTTTCCCGGCAAGTAAATGGTTCGGTCGTTTGCTAAAATTTGTCGGTCTCAATTGTCAACCGTAATTTACCCACTTTCATAATTTAGCTCTAATTTATTTTTTGATTAAAAAAGCTCCAAGTTATTTATTTATTTTGAAAACAACTAAACTCTAATTTTATTTGAGTAAATGGCGTGGAAAATAAGATATCCATGTTTACGTAGAGGCAAAAACAAAGAGGTGGTCTTTGCTTTAACTACTATTTATATAAGCTTACGATTAGTCAAATTTGAAAGGATGTAGAGAGAATCATCAACTGGCGACGAAAGTGGAAAAAAAACTCTGTTTACCCCAAAACAGTCCACAACATAGTAAACTCTTGTCTAGGGGAGGCACTGCTACCATATCCGACGGTCTTGCGACCTCCTTCTCCTCTCTTTTCGTAATTTAGGCCTTTTTATATTTTTAACTTACAATTTCTCATCTCTTTTGTGCAAAAACACCCCTTGAGTGGTGATTGCTACCTGTCAACCGGAGGTCACTACTCAGAGGTCATATGCCGAAGGCCGCCAGAAATCTTGCAAAATGACAATTTAGCAGAACCTGATCTAGGTTTTTGAGAAAACCACCTTGATCGCACAATATCGCCGCCCAGAGTTCGCCAGACACGGTCTCAGCTAGACACGGTTTGTGAACATACTATTTCTTGGTGTTCGAGAAATCTTGTCCTAATCCCTTTTGTTGGCTCTACATTGTCGCCTCTACCACTATTTCATGTCTCCTTTAGAAAATTGATTAGGTGATAGTCTCAAACTCGGAAGCACCTAGAGCAGCTGGATCTGCGAGTCACACAAAAACCCGAGGGAAAAATCTTTGATAGATATGTTTAGGAATGTAACGTAATGATGGACTGGTTACATATAACACAATGACTGGAATATTGGATTTGACAATTTGATCTAGGCAGTGAGTGTTGTAGTTGGTAGAGAATACCCGTTTATTTGAGGTTAGGAGTTGCAACCATGGTGATTCAGTATCAAGAGGACGAAGATGGTTTGAGACTACTTTGACTATTTTTATTTCTTGATGGATGATTTACTTTGCTTCATTAAATGCTCAATTGTAGCGTAGCTCTCACATTACCACAGCTGATCTAGACTTGTAATTTCTATATTTGAAGTGCTTCTATGTAATGGGGTTAGTTCCAATATCATTCGAAATAAGATAGATTCGATTGTAAAATGTCTTCGATCATTTATATGAAGGGTTGGGTACAAAAAACAACCCCTATCTTTCAGGCGGGTTTAATTACACACACACACACATACTCCCTTCATCCCATAATAAATGGCACCCTTTTTGGTCAATTTCTCATACCATGTTTGACCATCAATAACTTTAATTACGGATATTAATGGAACATTAAACTATAATATTTGGAAACTATGTAAATATAGGGGTTTAACAATATCTCACATGATGATATTAGAGTCTATATACTAATTAAAATTTATGGTCAAACATGGTCTGAGAAAGTTGACCAAAAAGGGTGCCATTTATTCTGGGACGAAGGGAGTATATGGGAAGGGTTCAATACACACCCTTATTTGTACACCAATTTTTACACTAAATCCTAACCATCTATGTAATCTAATCTCACTTATTCATTAAATATAATTTTAGTAAAGTAATCATATATACACACATATATATAACCTCATGAGTTGGAATACTATGTTGAAATCTTGTTATAATGGTAAAATAGATCGTCAATATATTCCTTTTTTTCTTCTATCTTTTAATTCTTTCTCTAACCCTAAGTTTATTTAATGTGTTTCTTCTTCTTTTGAGGAGTTTAGCTATCCACTGCACAAAATTCATAGCCTCACTTCCTCTCAATTAAACTTAACAGTGAATTTTATAGCATATCATTATCTTTTTTGGAAAGTCACAAAACACGTTGTTGTGCTTTAAAAATATAAACACATGGCAGTATATTCATTTTTGCTTCAAAATGCATCACTCTGTTAACTCCACTGTTAAGATCAATTTCCCATTCATTTATTAGTGGGGATGATTTGTTCATGTTTGGACAAATGGCAGTGAATGTAATGTGCATCTGGGTGTACGATGAGAGAACCCTTATCATAGCTATCACGTGTCTTGCTAGTTAAATTACTGACCCGCCCCTCCCGAGCGTCGTTAAACAAGAGAGGAGGGTGATTAGGGGTCAAAGATAAAATTTACATTTTGCTCTCGCTCCTAATTCTATACTATCGAGAATGATAGATAGTGGAAAGTACCGTGGTCATACACAGAGATGTTAGGAATCTAATAATCAACTAAACACAACTGCGGTCAGGTCGTCAATCCGACCACATGTTGGGATTAAGCAATGTTGTGAAAACAGTCATTGGGGGAGTTTGTACTAACAACTACTAGCATGCAATAGATCATGAGAATTAACAATATAAACCAACACTCAGGGAATATTTGTGTAACATGATCAATGTTATTTCGATCATCGATTTCATAAAATACAAGTGTTTCTATCACGTGGTCACATGGTGCAGACAATGGTCAAAACTTCCCCCTATCTTTCATATAGAGGTGCGTATATAAAATCTTCCATCAGCCTCGCCTCCAAAACTAAGGGAGTGAAACAACGACTATGGCTCATTGTGCAGGTCTGATTCTTTCCCGTGCGATTAAGTCTTAGGCAGAACACCACGAATGAACTACCCCTAGGCCTACAAAGGCAAAGAAAGTAGCCGTCTTATCAATGACACTAGGACCATAGAGATAATCCTAGTTTTCTACTTAGCCTATCTCTACCTGCAACCCTTTGGACCTCTTTGGTCGGCTAACTAGATGCATGGTCGATCGTGATGATTAATAAGGCTAACCTTTGTGCACATGTCCAGTTCCGGACTATCGTCACCCCAAGCGCATCTAGGTTTCCTTAACCGGGGAGTATCAATAATGAACCAACATGAAGTAGACTTGGTTGTGTGCCAAAAAAAGTGTGACAATCATGCAATTCACAAGAATATTAATAACAAGACAAAATAATAATCACAAAGGAACATCAAAATAGGTAGATATAGAAATGTCACAAAATAAGCATTAACACATGAATACAAATATAATCCCAAAGTTAGATCCCTACTCCTTAAGAATTGAACCAAGTATTTCATTGGATTTAACACCTTTGAGTAAAACAAAAGTAAAAAGATAAAAAGAAAAGAACCTAGAGAGAAAGAAGAGTGTTTTCTCTCTTTAGCCTACAATTGAGATCTAAAAATGAGCATAAACTTCAACCCTAGTAGACAATGGTCCACATATATGTAATAGGGAATTGGGCCTAACAATTGGCCAAAAACATAGCAGCGGCCACTGGTGCCCGAAGGGGGATGAGGCATCTTCGTGACACGGCATGTGCTGATGAGAGGGCTTCCTACCAGCATGGGATGCTGCGGGCTAGGCCTGTCAAGCTGGCATAGGGCACCAGCTTTGGAATGGTCCTTTCTGCCTCATGCTGGTGCATCCTGTGTCATCTGGCGTGGGCTGTTGTCTGACTTCTTATTTTGCTCATTCCGATCTGCGCCATGTGTCGTTTGGCATCCCCCATCGACTAGAACCTCAATTTTCTCAGTATCTCAGTGCGCTCCATGTCATTCTTCACACCCTGTAGGATGGTCTTGGCATTTGGGATTTGCAACGACGTGGGCCGTGTAAAACGGAATGTCCCGCTCCCCTACTTGGGTCGATTTTTAGAGTGAAAAGGTGACTTGGAGTGCATGGCCAGCCGAAACAGGGACCCCTCGTGCTGGAATTTGACACAGCCCGTGTGGGGTGGTATGGGTCATGCCAAGGCCCCCTAACATGGTTCACTTAGCTTTTGGCTCGTGCCGAGCTTGTGCGGTCCAAGCCAGCCGTGGCTGGTTCACTTGGCTAACTTCTTTACTCCGCTACGGGAGGACCGTTGGTTTGATTTAGGAGTTCTTGTAGTCAATTCTATAGTGCCCGGGAAGAAGATCTAATGGTGACACTTTTAAAGGATGATTCTTCTCAAATTTTCCCCAAAACTATGTGCAACCTCAAACATTGATCCCTCTGTTTCTTCCTTGGCCTTTCTGAACTTGGAATTTTCCTTTCTTGGTCCTAATTCCATATACTACCATGCTTTGGAGTCTATGACCTTCAATATTCTACCATCCTTGCGAATGACCTTCAAATATCTACTACCACCCTTGCGGATGGCCTTCTATGAATGAAAAAAAGGACTAATGAGCAAACTACTAATGAGATCAAAGAGAAAGTTCTAAGTGAACGTGAGTACAAAATATCCATTAATTTCAATTAAGTCTACAAAACTCGAGATTTAGACAAGAAAACCAATAATGCTCATCTAAACCTTTTTCGTGCAAACCTAACTAAAACTAGCTATCAACCAAACAAAAGATGATAATAAATGTGTTAAAATTCATCGGTTAACACATGCATAATGGTGCACATAAACTACGCCTAAAGAATACCTCGTAGTATCCTAGTGCCTTATGAAATTGTCAATCATCTGTGCAATCCCAACCAAAGGCTGCTTTCACTTGCTAATAAGTTACTTGGAAATCTAAATCATTTATATAAGGTTGCTTGTTTTCATCCACGTGTATCTCTAAAGTGGAAAGAAACTTGTGCGTAAAATGCTCACAAGTAAAAACATAAAACCCTTCAAATTCCCTCAAACCAACATTGGCTTAGAATTGTTGAACTGACGCTAACAACGACATTGTGGTTTAGGTGTCTGATAAGGGGTGGAGTCAAAAATTTCCCTCAAGCTATAGACCACACTTCTACTCCCTACTTGGGCTTAAGCCTGTCACACATTTTGTTGGATCAAAGCTCGAAGTTCATTTGAATCCGTGAAGCATCACAATGTATCTCAAAAGTGTTAGTGAAATCAGGTAGAGCTAAAACAGGAGCATGAGTAAGTCGATATTTCAAAGTATTAAACGCCAGCTCTTGTTCATCACCCCAAACAAATTTAACATCCTTTTTAACTAGTTCATTTAAAGGTGCATCAATAGATGAGAAATCACGCACAAACCTTCTATAAAAACTAGCTAAACCATGAAAAGAACGTACCTGATTAGCTTCACAGGTCTCGGCAAACTTTTAATGGCCTCTATCTTGATTTTGTCGATTTTTATACCCTCCTTAGAGACCACAAAACCGAGAAACACCACTTCCGAAGCACAGAAAGTACACTTCTTGATGTTTGCATACAACTTAGACTCACGGAGTGCAACAAGAACCATTTCAACATGCTTAATATGCTCATCAGTCGATTTAGAATAGATCAAGATATCATCAAAGTAAACGACAACAAAATGAACAATGATCTTTCTTAAGACATGATTCATCAACTGCATAAAATTACTATGAGCATTGGTTAATCCGAAAGGCATAACAATCCATTCATATAAAACCAAACTTAGTTTTAAATGCAGTTTTCCACTCATCTCCCTCATTAATGCGAATCTGATGGTAACCCTGAGTTAATTCAATCTTTGTATATATCACAGAACCATGCAAATCCGCAAGCATATAATCTAATCTAGGAATATGATGATGATACTTAATGGTTATCTTGTTTATACCACGATAATCAATGCACATATGCCAAGTTTTATCTTTCTTAGGAACTAAATTGACAGTTACAACACAAGGAGATAGAGATTCACGTACATACCCTTTCCATAGTAACTCCTCTACTTGTCATTGTAGTTCCTTTGTTCCTTCAGGGTTTGCTGTGTATGTCGGACGATTAGGGATAACCAAACCCAGAATCAGGTCAATCTGATGTTCAATGCCACGCAATGGAGGCAATCAATGCGGAAATGCTTCATGAAAAACATCTTCAAAATCCTGTAACAACTTAGCAAACTGTGGAGAAACATGCATAGGTATATCATCCTTGGCAAAAAGACTCTCTCGAAAATGTAAGACTAACACATGAGAATGAGTAGGCAAAGCGCGAGTCACGTCCCTTATAGATGCATAAAATGATTTTCCAAAATCAACAGTCAATTCATGTTTCATCATATAGATAGATGGTAAGGGACTAATATATGAAGATAAAAAATTTCGCGACTTATCAGAATCATTCACAGTCTTACCTGACTTGCCAAACCCTCGGTTAGGGTTAGAACCATTAGATTTTGCGTCTTCCAAGGCCTTGTGGATGTTCGGCTGCCTAGGGTTTGTATCAAAACCCACCTTGTGACCGTCGAACTCCCCTCTAGGGTTAGGGCTAGGCTCGACCACCACTCTCTGCTCATTCGCATATTTTTCTTTCTCATTTTTCATTTATCTTTCAGCTTCAACAACCTCAACAGAAGACAATGGTAACAATGTATACCTGGTTCTATCCTTAATCACAGTAATTATGTTAGAATAACCATCATGCACAGTTCTACAATCAAATTTCCACGGTCTTCCTAAAAAAATATGACTTACTTCCATAGGTATAACATCGCATAAGATATTATCATGATATGCTCCAATCTTAAAGTTAATCATGCATTGTTTGTTTACTCTAAGTTCACTACTCCCATTTAACCATACAAGTTTATAAGGTGATAGATGAGCAAAAACAGGTAAGGGAAATGATTTCACTAGAAGATTAGAAACAATGTTAGCACATGAACCTCCATCAATGATCATCAAACAGTTTTTATCTTTCACAAGGTAAAAAATATGAAAAATGGTCACTCTTTGTACCTGAGTCTAATCCATCTGCGAGTTCAGTACTCTCAATGTCACATAGTTACCTTGTGTTCATGACCTTGTTCCCCGCTATCATCGATTATGATTTCTTCATCTACATGATCTTCTTCTTCACCAAATTCCTCAAGAGGAAGCATATCGGCGTATTCATCTTCATTTTCTTCTTCAATGGTGGTTAACACTCTTGCATAAGGACATTTACCTTTAACGTGCCCTCTCTCTTTACAATGAAAACAGATAGGATTGTTAACCAAAACCGAATTAGAAGAAGATGTCGGAGACTTACCTGCATTCTTCGATGATTGTTGGTTCGACACTTGAGGAGTCAACTTCCTCTTGTTGGAAAATTTCAGATTGGAGTAGATTTGACCAGTGCCTTGACCGCCCATGAAGAAGTTCCTTCCTCGGCTTAAACTGGAGTTTTCAAATTCAAACCCTAAACGTTGGGTAGTAAATATGAGTTGAAGTCTCTTTGGCCGAAGTGTGGACTCTACTAATCATGCCTTCATCAATAAATCATCTATGGATATGTGATGTTGAAGCCTGATGGGTGTTTGAAGAATCTCCCTCAGCCCTTCAATGAAACGATTCTTAATGAACGCATCATCTTCCTTCATACCGACTCTCCTCATGGTCAATTCCAAATCCTTCCAATACTCATCAACAGTTCGAGACCATTGCCTCATATTTTCCAAATAAGAATGTTGCTCCATCAAATAAATCGGTGGAACATGATATGTACGAAGTTCGGTCTTTAATCTCTG